>PVJD01001142.1:0-301201 GCA_004026545.1 Mormoops blainvillei
CCCCCCACAGAGCCGCGGGAGCTTTCTCACTTGAATGAGCTTGGCTGCCTCCTTGTTTCTGCTCCCTAAACTGCATAATCATGAGTCTATTTAACTTAACCTCCTCTGATCAAAGATAGACCTCTAGACAGGTTATTGATGTCCTTTAAGGAAGTTTAACTAAGTGGCTAGTCAATTATCTGGTCTTCAAGAAGGAAATGATTAGATTCAGCCTGGGAGAAAAGTAAGGTTAAATCTAAAGAGAAGACGTAGCTCCTCCTCTGTTTCCTTCTGCTTTTAGCAAGTCTTCATAAACTGATTAATCATAAATTATTAATGTCACTGGGACTGAGGTACACTCTGTCTTCATTTATTGAAATGTATCTCCCAGGCATCCTGGAGGTGGGTTTGACTGATAAGCCAATAGGGCTGGCATTTGCATAATCACACTGGCACCTTGCTGCCAAGCTAACTAGCTATACTGTGGACAGGGCTCATGATGTATTTGCACTTGGCCTAATCTTGATGGTCTAATCAGTATCTTTGACTGAGAAGAGTACAAATAAATCATTTTTAAAATTGTAATTTTTCATCAGATTAATGCATATGTCTAATGATAAACAGTTTGGGGAGAATATAATCTATCTCTAGTTGGTGAAACAGTGGACTGGACACAGAGTTGCTTTAAGATTGAGAGGGTCGGGTTATGGTATTTCTGGAAACTGCTATATATCTTGAATAAACTCAGTTATTCATTGGAGACAGCTGCTATGGTACAGAATTTTAAATATTTTCTGTAATATTAGACCCTTTTAGAGACCAGAATAATTTTATATGGCTCAATATTTAGTAAGCAATGCTTAATCAGTAAGCAAAAAAGAAAAAAAAAGGAATGAAAGTAAAGAAAAAAGAAATGGCCAAGTTTTCATTGGGTCACTGCAACCTAAAACCCTAGAGTTGGATGTGATTTTCCTTGAGCTGATGTCATTTGAGAGACAACCTGGCATAAAGTAATGAAAACTTTCAATGACCACTTGTTAATGGACTATAAGCCAAAGTGGACTAGATTGATGCCACTGGTCTGGGTACTGCAATTCGAGAACCACTAACTTTGAGGAAGGAAAGGAATTGGGACGGCACTCTATAGTTCCCTGGATATATTATTACCAATATTTTTTACTATGAACTATCATATGTATTACTCTATATATACATACAGAGAGCTTTTTGCTACTGAGTAGTTAGCACTTGCTTAAATGGTAGCTTGAGACAATGCCTGATGTAAAACCTCATTGATAAACTTTAAAGAGAGAGTAAAATATTTAAAAATTTTAAGTTAAATGTTTTAAAGTTGCAATTGTAATCATTCATGTCTTGGTATACTGCCTCAATGGTTAGGAAGAATTGCAGTCGTAGAAGTGAGAGGGAAATATGAGGTCTCTGAGGAAAGTATCCAACCATGTACTGTGAAAAAGAGACATTTATTGAAGAAGATAAAAGATACAAGAAACATTGTATATAGGTCAATGAGACCTCAGTCCCCTTCAAAGTAGGCATCTTAGGACCTCACAAAGTGCTCCCAGCATCTCTTCTGCTGTTCAAAACACTCTGTAAAACCTTTTGTTGGAATTCTCATCAGCTGTCCCATCATATGTTCCCAAATCTCATCGACAGTCTGAAATCACTTGCTTTTCATAGGTGATTCTAAATTTGGAAAAAGCCAGAAGTTGTATGGTGCCAAATCTGGACTGTAGGGGGGCTGAGTCACCTGGGTGATTTGATGTTTTGCCAAAAAACTCTGTGTGAGATGTGATGCATGAGTGGGCACATTGTCATGATGAGATGCCAATCACCAGTTGCCCAGAGCTGTGGCCGTTTTCAACATATTGCATCTCTCAACTGATGAACAACATTGAGGTAGTATGCTTATTAACTGTTTGGCCTGGAGGGTCATACTCCTGATGGACATTACCTTCCTAGTCAAAAAACACAGTTAAGATGCTCTTGATCTTGTTGTAAATTTGCTGTGCCTTCTTCAGGCACAGAGAAACAGGGGACTTCCATTGGGATAACTGGACCTTCATCTCTGGATCATAGCTGTAGACCCACAGTTCATCTCTGGTTATGACCTTCTTAAGGAAATCTGGTTCATTGGTTGTGGTTTGAATCAAGTCATTAGCAACTGCAGTACAATGTTCCTTCTGCCCTGGTGGCAGAAGCCACAGAACAAATTTTGCCACGTGTTCCATGCCAAGATCCTGCATCAAATCTCAGACACAGTAGTTTTTGGAACCCACAGATCAGCGTCTAGTTCGTGAATTGTCAGTCAACAATCTTTATTTACTGTGGCCTGTACACGTTCAACATTCTCAAGTGTTCTGCTTGTTGAAGACCTTCCAGAATGTGGGTCACTTTCAACAGATTCTCAACCACCTTTGAAGCATTTGTGCCACACTTTTCTTTGTGCCGCACTCATTCCATCATCCCCAAAAGCCTTCCGAATCATCTGAATATTTTCCAGGGAGGAATGTTCAAGCTTCACGCAAAATTTGATGCAGATCTGTCATGCTACCCCCTCAGTCATTTTGAATGTGATGACTACACAGTACACATGATCACTCAATGGTGTCTATCACCC
The DNA here is from genome assembly GCA_004026545.1 of Mormoops blainvillei. Taxonomy (NCBI): domain Eukaryota; kingdom Metazoa; phylum Chordata; class Mammalia; order Chiroptera; family Mormoopidae; genus Mormoops; species Mormoops blainvillei. The sequence goes on from PVJD01001142.1 coordinate 2,618, forward strand.
CCACTAACTAGTATAGTAAGTCATCTTTGTTCACACATGCACATGCCAATCCACTCACCTAGGCTTCCAGGTTACATCGGTGTGGCACAAACCCATCGTTCTGGTTAGTATCTGTTTGTGTACAGGATCGATGGAGTTGACAATAACTCACTGCGCTCAGGCTCTGCACCCCAGTGGCACCCTCACAGAGACTCAAGAGGCCAAGGTGCGCTGATTATGAATGAGCCTTTTCAGAAGACATGACAGCCATAGGTCTCACGTATATGGTAGACTCTGGAAGACTTGTGACCTATGGAAAGGCTAGACTGGCCTGTCGGGGAACATTAGTTTTATATGAAAGTTTTTTCTCTGGCACTGCGGAAAAGCAACTGAAGCACAAACCAGCCCAAATTCCCAACGGTTTAAATTTATTTTCTGAAAATAGAAGGCTATCTTTCAGCATTTCTGTGTAAAATAGTAATAAAAATCACTTTAAATTATCACAATAGTTGATGATATAACTATTATTTGTAAAATAATAATGATGCATACTACCATTAGTGAGTCTTTTGACTCATAATATCTCATGGGTTTCTCTCAGATATAAATGTAAAAAAGATTCAGTCGATATACTATTATTCCCATATGTGAACTGAGTGAATAGTAAACATATAAATTTTTTTCACAGGAAAAATGAAGACCTGTGCTATAAAATATTTAGCACAAAAGCATAATTTTATGAGCCACATTTTCTAAATATATAATTTATTACAATGAATAGGCTACTTTCTGTGTATAAGGAAGCATATTAAGAGTAACAGATATTTTGTCATGGATCTTCATGCTATATTTATGGTATTAAGCTATTCCAAACAAATTATATAACATATTACAGAAAGATATAGTTCTAAAGAAATAGAATCATAGAACTTCACAGTGAAAATAATAAAATAACAAAAACACTCACAGAGATTCCCACTTTAATAAATTATCCAGATCTTAGATCTTCCAGATGACAGTCTATTCTGTGACTCGGCTTTTCTATGTCAATCCTAATCTTATTTCCACTAACAGGGTTTCACACCTTCTAATAAATGTTATGACAATGTTCATTATATGAAAACAAACACCAATGTTTGATGTAATTGACTAAGAAGCCAAAAATATCTTAGAAAATACCATGAAGACTTACATTGTTGGTAACATGGCACACTATGTAATGCAAATAGCCTTCCTGATTAAACAGCTAAAAGTCTGGATTAAACAATTTTTAAAATTGCTTGTAAATATGCGTTAGCACATAAAGGAAGTCTCTGCAGAAGCAAAAGTGATGTATAAGCAAGGCCACGCTAGCAAACCAGTTTTTGCCTTGATTTCCACTGTGTCCGGGGCAACCTGAGTTGTGTTTTAATAACTGGGGCTATAAATATGGAGTATAAATATGGCACAGGAAAAAAAGTCAGAGCCCAACTAATGTGCGAGTCTAATTGGAAACCTGGAGGGGGGGCCGGGATCTCCAAAGCTGCATGAGCCTTTGTTGTAAGGGTAAAATAAACATAAATTTATTACTTAAGAGGTTGTTGTATGTAACTGGGAAGGGAATGTAAAATAGTTATTTTTGAGTCTTAACAGGTATAATAACTTTGAAAATGTTAAAGGCAGTGAGTGATTTGTATCTCTATAATACCACCCAACTAGTTTGATTTTTTGTTTTTGGCACTGAAATAATTGTTTTTAAAAATTGATCATCAAAATTGACCTGTTGTTTTGATGTTGCAAAAGCACAATCTATGTTACTCTAAGGAGGACTGTTTCCCATTAAGGAGCATCGATCCACAGAAAATACATCCACTGAAAGCTGCTCAACTCTAAGATGTCACTTATAAGCCATCCATTTTTCTTCTTCTAAATTAAGAAAAAGCAATTTAAATGGCTATTAATATACAGAACACACATAATTTCTGAAATATGTTCTTTAAATAGCATTATAAGTATTAAAAGAAAGAGAGTATAGTAGATAGAAAAAAGAAAATATTTGCCAAAGAACCCTGCACCAAGGCCGGATGAGAGAATCGTGTATCTATACATACAAGTAAAAGTGAAAAGAGAAATGGAGGTACAAAAAAGAAAAAAAAAACCACAAAAAACATGCAGGTTGGATTGTGTGTATTTGTAGATGAGTGGATGGGTGAGGGTGTGTGGTATGAACACATACTTAGGGCAAAGAAAAGGAGAAGTACATTTTGATATAGCGATATTTTCTCTAGAATAATATCACCTTATTACAGTTCTTATTTAAAGACATGTTTTATTCTTATTCTTATAGGAGTGGGGGGAAAAAGACTATCTCTTTAGCAATGTATCGTAAACTTATGAAATTAAGTTCCTGGTTAATGTCCTCCAACCACCAGCCACACCTGACAAGTAAGCCAGATTTCAGCTATACCTTCCAAAGTAGTTCCTGGAGCAAAAGCAAAACAAATAATATGTCCAAGCAGGAACATTTTCTAAAATATTTTGTTTTCTATAATTGGCTTGCTCCAAATGGTTAAGAAACTGTACAGTGTGCATGGTCATTAAAAAGTGACATTCCCTATGGACATATCTAAAGTTCACAAGTCAAGTTTATACAGGAAGAATTTATTCAGAGAGAGGAAAAAAGTTGGAGTTTGAATTTAGGTATGTATATTTCAAAATTCAAGGTCCATCATTTACTAAACATTTAATTTTAAGTAGATTTCTTAGGTGTTCTGACTTGTTTTCTTGTCTTTAAAATGAAGATAATATAATTTCAAGTGGGTCATTGTAGGGATAAGAGCTGATAGATATGTAATATCTGCAACACAAAGTGCTCCGTAAAAGGTAGAATACTTGGCATTTGTTATATTTTGTTCGTAATGGAGCACAGGGTTTTTTTTTATTTTCATAAATTATTAACACGAGAACTTTATTATTAATGTTTAGTTTATATTTAATTATATATATATACATATACACACATACACACACTACACACATGTGCACACACACATATGTAATATACTAAGTGACTCTTGGTAAGAGACATTTTAAGATGCACTATAGTTTGATGAGTATTATATAAAATTAAATTCTTTTTATGAGATTACAGTTTGTGAATTTATTATTAGTTATTGACTTGAAATATCAGCATGATGTCTAACAAAGTAAACCACATATATTTCCTTTTTAGTCCTTTTAAAAATCCCCTACCCCTTTTTTCTACCTCTTCTTAAATCTCCAAAGTATATATTAAATACATTTACTTCTGTGTAAGTTAAGCAGAAATAGAACTTCATGCTTAATTCAAATGGATTTTATTACATTTATTTATGTTTTTATTTTTAGAGACCTTTTCATGTGAAGATATGAGTATGTAAATATCTTCTCAAGTTTATTATTGTTTTTCATTCACCTATGTTATAAGAGGATACTTGCCTGCAGCTAAATACTAACAGACTCCTTTTCAGATATACCGTTCTCCTGTTTCAAGGAAAGAAACATCACTCTATTAGAACCCAATTTAAAGATAATATTGCCACCGTGGTGTTTGCACTACAGTGACAGAACATCCAATTCAATCATATATAAAAAACTAAATGAATATTCTGGCAGACACGTGTATGTACACAAATTTATAAAGAGTCAACTCCAGTCTTGGTAAAGACTTGTTGGCGTAGAAAGGCAGATGCAGGCAAGGCTCTACAAAATCTAAAACCTTGTTTATATTTAATTGTATAATTTACTCGATGTTAATTTATCAGTGGACAAGCTTTCCTGAGATTGCCACTTTAAATTAGTATTAAAATGTGTTTATTATCCCTAAAGACATACCTACTGATGAAGAATTAATAATTTTCCATATGTAACTGGGAATATACCATGTTTACATATGGCTAATTCCAGATACAGAAATATCCACAGAGAAAATGGCTCTCCTCTATTTATCTTAAATATTTAGGCAATTTTGGCACCATTAACTTTATAATAATGGGGATTTACAAATTTCATTGCAGTAACATTGTGAAACTATTGTAATATCCATTTTCCTAGCCCCAAACACCAAATTTTGATTCAATCTGTTTGTCCAAATAAAACATGTTATAGATCTATTGTAACAGATGGTACGGCTTCTTATTCTGAAACAAGAAGGCATAATTGCTGCATTTCAGAAATAATGCAATGTTTTCACATTAAAAACACAAAGATACAAATGTTTCTTAATGGGATTGCTAGTTAATACAAAAGATAATTCACTAAATATTGTATAGTCTTTGGGAAATTTACCATCAGATCCAAAAATATCAAAGTTCTGTCTCACAATTTTGAATGTTAAATTCATAATTATTGTTGCTTTTGTTTACTAATTAAAATAGTATTTATAGTATTTATTTTTTCCCTCTTATATGCCAAGAGCTATGGTACTTGTAAATATACCACTTTAGTCTGCTCAAGTTGCTATAACAAAATACCACAGACTGAGCGGCTTAAGGAACAGAAATTTACTTTCTCACAGTTTTAGAACCTGCAATTTCAAGATCAAGGTCCAGCAGGGTTTGGTGTTCGGTGAGAGCTCTCTCTCCATCTCCTGGCTCGTCCATCTTCTACTGTGTATCCACAAGAGCTTTTCTCAGTGCATGGGCATAGAGAGGGTTGTGGAGGGGAACAGGGAGGGAGAGAGGGAGAAAAAAAGAGACAGATAAGTGAGAGAACAGAGGAAGGAGAAGTGCATGAGAGCAAGCTGGCTAGCTTTCTGGTATCTCTTCTTCTGAGGACATTAATTCCATCTGATTAAAACCCCACCCTTAAGATCTCTCTCTCTTTTTTTTTTTTGTATATTTTATTGAGTATGCTATTACAGGTGTGCCTCCCCCACCATATCCCCTCCGCACTGCACCCTCTTTCATCGTCCCCACACCTCTTAGTCCATGCCCGTGGGCTGTACACACCCTAAAGGCCCTGTCTTCATTTACAGTTATACTAAATGCTAGGACTTCAGCATATCAATTTTAGGGGGACACAAACATTCAATCTATGTCATAAACCAAAGTGATACAGAGCTAAGCAGTGAGGCGAAGAGGAAAAGATTTCAAGTCAGAAAGGCTGAGTTCAAATCCTGACTCCACCACCTGTCTATGACAACAGCAAAGGTGCCATCCTTAGCTTTATTATCTTACCTGAGTCACAAGATTGTTTTAGATGATTAACAAAATCCATGTAAAAAGAACTACATAGGATGTCCATTTTCTGATTCCACATATAAGAAGCTTAGATATCTGCACTCTCTCCCAACAGGTAAAAAAACTGAACAGACTGAAAAATCAACAGCATTTCTTGAATCTTACTCTTAGCCTGGCTAAAAGTTTATTAATTTTATCGATCTTCTGAAATTTCTGAAGGTGGAAACTTAAACCATTCACTTGAGGTCTTTTCTAGCATGTGCATCCAATGCTATCAATTTGCCTCTAAGCTTTGTTTTCACTGTATCCCATAAATTGTGATGCTTGTGGTGCCCCAGGTCACATGGCCCCAGCTCACTCCTGACTTTAGCCACAGATGTGGTGGGCAGTTCTGTGGGACTTCCGAGTCGTGTCACGCCGCGGCGTCCCACGTGATGCACATGCTCTGTCTCTAGCCAGTTCCCACCAGGACCCGAGGTTTTCTTCCTGATCTCAGGGATCCAGTTATAATAAGGTGTCAAATAGAGGAAGCAAGAAGTCAGTGAGAGAATATTTCACCGTTCACACAGACATACATACACACGCTCACTTATGTATATACATGTGCATTCAATCAGTTCTTATTTGGGGGGTTAGTTGCTGTTATAAATTGAATGCGCCTCTCCTCACAAATTCGTATGTTGAAATCCCAACCGCTATTGCATTAAGAGGTGGGGTGTTTGGGAGGTGAACAGGTCATGAAAACAGAACCCTCATGGATTAGTGCCTTTATAAAAGAGACCCAGAGACCTCTCTCTGCCCTTCCACCATGTGCACACACAGAGAGAAGGCGGCCCAGAAGACGGCTCTCACCACAGCCAGACCATGCTGGCACCCAACTTCTACGCTCCAGAGCTAGGAGAAATAAATTTCTGGTGTTTATAAGTGACCTAATCCATGGTATTTTGTGGTAACCACTCAAACTGACCTATAAAGTCGACACCAACACTAAAATGGCAGGTACTAAACCATTTCTCCTAGAAAAAAATACATGCTTAGTTAGGTAGCAGCAAGTCTTTGGTCACATTTTCATCAACAAATCAATTCATAACCTTGTTTCCTGTGTGTTTCTTTTTAAAGACACTTAATCTAATATATACTGTTAACTCATTAACATTGAACTAATAGCCAATAACACTGTAAACTCATGCCTGAATGAAACTTATCTAACAAAAAAATAAAAAAAGGTTTGCCAGAAGGCACATCACAGCTCCTTGCCTTTAGAAGCTGTAGACAACAATTTAGTACTGTACTTAGGGGCTATTTACACAGCAAAATCACCAACAGAGAGCATAAAAGTAAAAAAAAAAATGGTACTTAATAAATGAAAAAGGGTTTATTTATAAATGGCTTATCAGACTTCAGCTGGGAATATGGTGGAACTCAAATTTATTTTTGGTGGAACTCAAATTTATTTTTGGATGCGCACACATATATGTCCATGAATGAACTCAAAACACTGTGGGTATTAATTTAGGGGTTAAAAATTAGTTTTAGCTAACAGGCAAACTCACAAATGTGGAATTCATAAATAATAAGGATCAATTGCATGTATGGTCATATTTGGTGTGTTTGCATTTACATATATAAAAATGTGTTTCTTGAAGTGTACACAGACACTTACTTGCCTACCTCCTAAACATACATGATACAGATATACTGAAAAAGAAAAGCACTCTATATCATAGAATTATATGAAAAATAGCTTTCTTTGTTCCTTGTGAAGTGAAAGATTACACCATATTGGGAAATTGTTTTGTAACTGTCATGTACTGTAGATCCAATTAATCAGAGGCACATTGAAAACCCTAGTCAAGTTTTTATAGTGGTACACAAAATGTTAATGCCTTTTAGAAAAAGTAAGTGTGAATAGATTTTGTTACTAATCTAGTCTCTCCTTTAACAGAATGTGATTTTAAGATATAGGAACTTTTTTTATTTGAACTTAATTTAGACACTATTTGAAATCAAAGTTTGTGCAACAAGATCCTCCATCCTTGCTAAAACATCTTCAAAGACTTTTTATATCTGTGTATCTCCTTCATCCTTTCACCCCCGACTGTGAAATGCATTCCTTTGACAATCTGCTGTCCGCTGAGATTAAAGTCTCAGGACCAGTTTACTTAGAAGAGCAAAGGATGAATTGAAACAGTAACTTCACGTAGAGATCATTTGCAGGCCCACTAACTTCATTTCTTCTGCTACTTTTTCATGCAGGAAATATATCTGGATTGTTAGGATATGAGGGCCCGTTTTTTTTTAACCTTAATATGGAAATGAATTTCTGACTCAGGGAAATGCTGTCAACTTTTTAATTTATTTGCCTTCTTCTATATACATTCCTGTGAGTCTTTCGTATTTCTGCTTCATCTCTCATGGAAATATATTATTTATATTGAACAAGGAGCTGACACTCTCCCTTCAAATCACTTAATTTTAGAAGACAGGGTACAGGAAAAAGACATGTTTACTTGAAAGATCAGCTTTTTGAGGTAAGCATTTAGTTTTCTCATGTGTATTTTTTCTTTGCTCCTGTTTCTGAAGCAAAATGAGAAAAAAAATTCTACAGGAAAGATTTATTGCTCTATCTGACATTTTCCCCTGCTATTCAGGCAAATCATGAAAACTTACATCAAATTTATAAAGATAAAAATATTTAAGTTGGTCTGAAGAGGCCTATGAACCATTTATTATAATGGACTTGGAGAAAAGGAAGAATTGTTTAATATTCCATCATGTATTAGAGCATTCCATGGTCCTGTAGAGCAAGTTGTTCCATAAGCTGAGATTTCCTCTCAATAGTGATATCACTATTCCCCTGGACCAAAATTCTATAAAAAAAAATAAGGGTGAATGATTGGTGAGGTTAGATAACGTAAGATTAAAGAATGGCCAAAACTTTACCCATTATTCAGTTTTCGAAATCTGTCTGCAGCCACTTCTTCACAGAAATAGAATAACTAACTTCTGAAATTTGTCCACATTTTTATGTGGTATAATAAAAATACCACTTTACTAGGAGTCAGTATTTTGCACTAATATTTTGCGTTGTTGAATTTTACAGCTAGAACTTACTAGCTGTTTGACTTTGATCACGTCATTTTACCTCCCTGGCCTCAGTTCCCTTAACTGCTTTAATACGTATAATAATGCTTCTGTCTTGCAGTGTAGAATTTTAATATTTAGTGGATGGTACTTTATAATATTTAATGTGCTCAACAGGTATAGCTTCCTGAAATATTTAAGCAACATGATTTGAATAATTCCCACCTGAGAAATATAATAAAAAATGTGTAACCAAATATTAAACTTGAAATTTTGAACCAATCTCCAAAAAATAGAAAAACCTGTTCTCCCAAATCGCAGTACGTAAAATTTCCAAAGGAAATTAATCAACATTGGTGGAATGATTTTTGGACTCTCAGCGAGTACAAGGCTATCAAAATGATGTGGAGTTGAAGACACCCTTCCAGAAAGAGTGAGTGATCGGTTGGCTGTAAGTCCTCATCTCACTTCATGTAGGAGGAATGGAGTAGGCTGACTCTTCAGCTTTGATCATAGTGATGGAAGCTTCACATAGGTCTTTTCTCCTGCAGCTGGGAGTAATAGGAACTGGCATCTTACCCATTCTGACAAAGTGAGGATAGCTACAGAAAAGGGCAGTTGTAATGGCATGAGTTTGCAGTTTCAGAATTTGTTGGGAACAAAGGATGTATTAGTGTGTATTCACACTGAAAAAAGAATAAGCTTAGAGATATTTTTCTCACTCCATAAAAGGGCTACATAGAGAAGTGGGGGGACCCAGAATCCAGAAGCTGGACAAAAATTCTTTGGGACTAAAGAAGAATAGTAAGTGACCTACTGGACTAGATATTATTCTACCTAGAGAAGAAAACCCTGCAATCATGCCCATTGAGAGTCATATTTAAATATTACTCATTCTCAGAGTACAAACCAAATCTTGGGATAAAAGTATTTAAGACTGGCAAGCCAGATAGAGGAGAGGGAAAGAAAAATGACAAAGGAACAAGGGAGAGTTCAACTGACCAACTACTTGCCATTTTCCCACTATAACTTTTCGTTTGGTATCAGATTTAAGCTGTGCAAAGTAAAATTTACTGTTAAATCAACTTACATTTTATGATTCATATCTTTCCTTGTAAATTACACATACGGTAGAGATAGTATATCTGTGACAAGGTAGCTATTAGACTGCTATTTCTTTGTACCAAGTGCATGGCTGTTTTAAAGACTTTATCTGGTGTCAGGGGAAAGCCTTACTCACTGATTGAAGGTAGATGGGGACAATGGGATCCAAAAGAGTGAAGTCACCTTTTGATGGTGACAGCCATGACCTATGCTTGCATGAATTTCCTGTTATTATGAAATGAAAAACAAAAACAAGTTTGTCTTTTATTTCGTCTCTTAAATGGGACTCAGGAAGGAGGCTCTAGGTTAATTCTCATAGTCTCTTTTCTCTTTTCCTAGTAACTTTTATCTTCCATTTTATTCACCATTCATATTTTCTAAAACCTCTTAGTCATTAATCTCTTCTCTTTCAAATTTCATCTCTCTGCCCTCAGCACACAGTGTTTTGTCTCCTCATGGCATTTTTCTATTATTTCTTCATTTTTTGTTTGACCAAAATTCTCTCACAGCCTCTTCTTTGAACAATGTCTGAATAAGGGATAGGAGATGTATTCTTGCAGTTTCAAGGTTATCTTTGATTTCTGGGATAAGGTCAATTATGTCTCTTAACATATCCAATAATAATTGTATTGATTGTTTCCTATCACATATTCCCACAGCTAATCTGATATTTATTTATTTTTAGAGCGAGGGAAAAGGAGGGAGAAAGAGAGAGAGAGAAACATTGATGTGATAGAGAAACATCGATCAGCTGCCTCCTATGGGTGCCCTGACTGGGGACCTGACCTACAACCCAGGCATGTGCCCTGACTGGGAAACGAACCGGTGACCTTTGACTTTGTGGAAAAATGCTCCAACCAACTGAGCCACACCGGTCAGGGCCACAGTTAGTCTCTCTCATGCTGTATATACATACAAACCCTCCAAGCACCACTGTCAACATAATATCCAATAAGAATCTTTATTCCTTCACATTTTCCTTCTTTTTTGTCTATTCATCTTTTTTTCCCCTTCTTCCTCTTCCTGCTTCTCTTTTGCCCTCCTCTTCTTTGCTGATGATCTCAGGTAGAAAACGACTGATTCTGTTATAGCCTCCTCTAATAAATCAGGCCACAGGAAAATAAATAACTTTCCTTTGAGTGAGAGCATCAGTCTGAGGATTGAATGTCCAACAACACCTTTGTCATGGAGAGGAAGTGAGGAATAAGCAGGTCCTAATTTTTTATCTTTGCCAGAGTCAAAGTGAGTCTGAAACTGACCTTTGAAATGTCAAGGTTTCACCTACCTTAGGTCAGAAGCAAATCAGAAGATAGGTCACTTAAGGACGACAGAGGGCAATATGACCCAATGTTCTAATGATATTGCCTAAACGAATCTTTTGATGGCAAGTAAATGAAGAACGCAGCTTCCAGCTTGAATTTTAAAGGTTGGCTGAGGAAGGGTCTCACGATTACACATTGAGTTTCGGGAAACCATACTCGTTTCTGTTGTAATTTTTTTTCCTGTCTGAGGAAGTAGGTATATCTTATGTATGGAACTGTGTCTAGAAATTTCTAGCCTCTTTTTTCCCCCCTGAAGTTGTTGAGGCATAATTGAAAAATTGAAACTTTTGACTTCCTAGGTCCCATAGATATTTATGGTTTGCATTATATTATTTGGTCCTGATCCTTGTTGGCTGACTTATCTGCCTCCCATTGTCCCTTGCCCAAGGTTAAGTTACTGACAGTGAGAATTTGGTTGCCAGTTAGAGCAGAAATTATGGTTTATTACAATATTAGTAATTATATCTGATTGTATATCATCCTCATGCAGTTTTAGGTTAAGTGTTCCCAAGGTTCAGAGTTCTACTCCATGGCTTGCTGGCAGACAGCCCACTAGTGTAGTTCTTCCATTTGGAGCACGAAGACAGAACAATTTTCCCTGGGTCACTGGCATGCTATATTGAATTCAGAATATGAATTCCAGTCACTGTCCACCCTGTCAAATACTTGTTCTATTCCTATACATAAATGTCAGACTTTATGGATTTTGGTCAAAACTGACCTGATGGCAGTCATAGTAAACTCTCACAGCCTAGAAGTGTCTTTCACCTCCGAGCCTGTCTTTCCTCCTGTGATTTTTGAGGCAAATTCTAACCATAATTCAAAATCACTTTATTTGGATCCTAGATCATTAATTATCTGCTACTTCTCAAGTTTTTCTGTTGCTGGCTTCGAGGCTAGCAGACCCAAAAGCCTTCTTTCTCAGAGATCTGTTCACATTGCTTTCATCCCCCAGCTGATTGCATTAGCTATAATAGACTCCAGTTTTGGCTTTGAATTAGCTTCAATAAAAAGGTAATTTTAGTAAAAAGCTATAGCTATAGAAAGGGACTGTAATTTGTTAAAAACAAAGAGTAAAATTATTTTTGTCTATATCTTTTCAATGTTTTTTTTCCTTAAATTTATTGAGCTTATATATGTGAATACATTGTTATATGCTTGGAATATCCAGTTTCAAATACCACGTATCTCAATATTTGTGACTTTGAATTGTTTATTTTTTTAAAGTACTGCTAAAATGTTGAATTATCGTAATATTCATGATTCCACATAATTAAAGCCCGTCTCTATGGCCCATAGTTCAAATATTTGACTCAGGCTGGTGTAGAAGAGTCCGTTAACCTGAGGGACATCTGCCCATCACTTGCCTTCTGTGCTTTGGTTGTGAACCTCTTGTAGCTGGCCCAACATGGCTTAATCCCTCACACAAGGCTGCAGGGTAGGGAAAATCCCCCAAACACTTTTTTCCCTTGTTGCAGTCTCCTCAAACCTTTTATTTTCCAGAGAACCTCGTTGGCTAGCCTCTGCCACCTTGCTGACTCCGGCCTCCTCTACAGTTCCTGGGACATGTAGCTCCTTCTCAGGATCCCTGTTTTTCTCATTATCCCATCTCTTCTTTTACATAGACGTCCTTGATACCTCTTGCTAAAGTATCCTAGTTCTCTGCCTCCTCTCAGATTCTGTATTTTTCTGATTATTCTTTGATTCTGTCTTACAAAAGGTAGGAACAACGATTATCTATAGCCGTTTCTTTAGCTGTTCCCATGCTGGGAAGAGGAGAACACTGCATTTCTACCTTTATGTTTCTTTTCTGGTTGCAAAAACTCTAGCACTCAAGACACATAGATTATGTGGGGATGCGACAAGTCATTGTAGTAGCATCAATGAAATCTATATAAAAATGGTCATATTATCAGCTACATATTGGAAAGTCTAGAAATTCATGGAAGTCAAGTGTTTTCACATCAAGTTAAATTTTAAATGGCATTTTCATAGTGACAGCCAGTGTCTTCCTAATACTTTTCTATTCTAATAACATTTCCAAAATGAAATACTTGCCTTTATTCCAGGGATCACTCTATTCATATAAAAATTAAATTATATTAACATTTAGAAAATAAAATAATGTATATAAGCTCTCTTTTCATCCATTGAAGGATATTAAACATTTTCCCAAGTGCTCTCCATACCCCTGCATGTTAGTCTACCCAGAGGGGCTTCTATGTTTTTATATTTTTATCCCTGGTTGAACTACTTTCCCCCTGCAGGTAGAAAGAGAGCACAGATATGCCCCTTAGGCCTTCACTTTTCAACTTGAGGTCTCAAAATAGCTGGGCTAAAGATGTAGAAATGCCAAGTCCACCTTAGTCTGCCAGTCGCCCCCACTGTGTTTTTACAATTGAGAGGTATAAATTGCTTTTGTTGTATTATTTGAGCATATTTGAATCTGTTATGGAGAACTAAACTCAAATAACTAGAACAATAAAAAACTCATAGGATGTACTCAGTAAGATACTCATTTTAAAAAGTATTTAAAAATATATAAGTAGTGTTATGTACAGATAGTAAGTTAGTAATGCTGAGAAAATATGATTAAAAACAAAATCATTTCCTAACCTACAGGCCATCCCCACAAAGGTGGTAGAGAAAGAAAACAGTTATATTCTTGAATAAGCATTACACCAGAATGTGATGAACGTCACAGGCATAAGGGTTGCTGAAAACATTACATCATAGTGTTTACTGAACACATTACAGAGACAGGATGAAATCTCCTCTTGTTTTACAACCAAGCAGAGAGACTATTGCATATACAATCTTAAGGTAAACAGTGACTACTCCTCAAGAAAGAAGACTTGGCAGGTGAATCCTAAATTCACCTGGTAACCGGGGTGACCATCTGTATTAGCTGATTGGCTTTATCCAGAAAAGAAACAAACTTCTCATATCTTTATGACAGTAGCTAGACACCCTCTGAAGTTAGGCTCCTAGCCTCCCACAGAATACGTCCGATGAACCTTTCTGTTCCATGCCTCCGGGATCATGTGCCTCAAAAGTGTACCAGTAAATATTTGATAACTGGTCCTCTCTCTTAGTCTCCTTCATTCTATCATTGAGTCCTTCACTGAGGGTTTTTTTTTAGTTATTTTATTTTTCTGTTCAAAATAGCACTTGCTTATTTTTTACAGTTTCTATTTCTGTCTGAGAATTTCCATTTACTTACTGAGGATTTCTATTTTTATTTGTTTTAAGCATGTTTATAATTGCTTTATGAAGCAATTCCTGATTTGACTAGTCAATTACAGTTTATTCTGTAATGTATTTATATATGGCATATTAACTTCAGTTATGTACATGTATGTTGAATACCGAGTCTCTAGAGACTGCATCTGTATTAATAAATTCCACATATAATTCTATGAATTATACTTCTTTCACTTTGACTGGACTAATCTGTTTCCATAAATACTCATCATATTTTTGCCATTATGCCGGGGCAAACTTGCTCTTCTTGGATATAAGGGTATAAGGCCCTGCCGTGTATCCTATGTATCTGGTCATACTAAATTCACCTGGTATAATTGGACTTTTCAGAATGAAATGCTAATTTCCTTTCTGTCCCCTTAACCCTGTGCCTATAAATGACGGGAGTGCTTTCACTGTGTTCGGGAGCTCTCCCTGGGTTTCAGTGTATGATTTGACTTAAACATTGAGGGACTGAAGATTGTGGTACTCTTTCCTTAAGCTGTCCAGTGCTGTTAGAAATAGATATCACATGTGGGATTCCTCCTGATGTCTATACCATTTTGTGTTAGATATAGCTCAGTTCCTTAAACTTTATCTTTCTTCTAGCTGACATGCTGACACATTACGTCACAATTTCACCTCAGCATGCTATTGGCTCCCAGGTTCCTATCACTGTATGTGTATGGATACATACAGGGTTTTCACTGTCTTCCTAATACCTTGGACGCTGTTGCTAATTGCCATCCCAAATCCAATTCATGGTATCATAGGGTTTTTGGTTGCAGAAAACAAAAATTAAGTAACTCAAACAGAAAAGGCATTTAGTAGCATAATTGCAGGTACTCACAATACTGACTGAATCTGATAAATGAGAGTTAAAGCACAGGGATTAAAGGAGAGTAGGTTACTGTTCGAACAAAACCACATTGTGCCACAGAATCAGTTTTACCGCCACGTGTCCTCTGGAATAACTGCTATGGGGAAGTCTTTACGACCATGTCCTTAGAGTGAGTACTCTGCTAACACTCACTTCATTGAGAACTAAAGTCAGTACTGCAGTGTTAGGGTGAATTTTAAATATTCCTGCTTCTCTGAGTCACTTTTCGATGTGTAATTTTCCTTGCAGTCATACCTCTGGCTGAGATTAGATTTAAGTGTATTAGGAAGGTAGGCAGATAGAGATGCAGAAATGTATCCAAGTGGGTGAGCACAGAGATTCAGGTGAAGATGATTGATTGATCAATTGATAAATGGATGGATGTTGATAGATGGATAAATGAAAGAGTTTGTGTGTGTATATATATGTGTATGTATAATTGTTTCATAAATTGTATAAAATGCTTTGGAAGTGCATGGCACAATGGTAGTACTAAAAAAATAGGTATTGTTTATTCAAAGGGATAAATAAAAGCTAACTCTTATTGTTATCTCCATTTAGATATAGTTATAATTTTTTCTTCAGCTGTTATTCATTGATCTCACTCAACTCAGCTAAGACAACTAGATTCAAAGAAAGGAAAGAAAACAATTCTTAACATAAATATGGTCTACTTTGTTCACTTCATTGTTATACATTGTATGTACAAAAGTTATTAAAATATAAAAGATGGAGCAGAAAAAATATTTGAATGGAATTAACATGCATTATCTGATGATATTTTCATTGACATACAATAGTGTATTTGGGTGGCCTTGAATCTAGATCACTTCAAATGATATGCAATTTTGAACAAACCACATAATTTCAGGCACATAATAGAAAAATATGCATAAGAAATCTTAGAATTTTAGAGATAAAATTATGCTGCTTTCCAGCATTTAAATTTTGCCTTGTTCTATTGCTTTTATTGATATTATTCTATTTCACTAATGCAATTTAATACAATAAAAAGTTAGAAGAGTAATTTTCATGACTTAGTGTTTATTATTTGATCTTTTCACCATCTAATCATTTAAAATAATTACCACAATTTAAAAAATTAAAACATGAATATCCTAAAAAATTACTAATTATATTATAGGATGATAGTTTTAGTAAGTGATCAAGAACATTAGAAGCTACATCACTTTGAGTGCTCTTAGTTAAAGGTGACATCCAAGGTTAATGGCACTAACATCAAATAAACACCACATCCCCTTTTGATTCAATATTATTATAACACTATCTCATATTATGTGTTAGAAAGCTATCATCATGTGAGATGATCTCTGTAGTGGTTTATTAGCAACAGATGAACAATCCAGAAATGACTATTTCAACAAGTATAGTTTATTAGATAACTGATGTTCTTGTCTTGAGAAGATGCCTTTTATTTTGTGTCTATAGGGTTTAATTTTTAAGTTCAGTAGGTTGTTATAACAGGTGTCAGAGCTTTAGAATTATTCCATGCCTTTGTATTTTTATACACTAGACTGGTTGGATTGTTTTAATAGAATTAAACAGATAAATCAGTCAATATGGTTAATTCAGTCTAGGGAGGTAGATTTTTTTGTCAGACTTAATTCCAATAACAAGACAGATAAAATGACCCCAATCCATTGACAAAAAGACAGAGAATAAACTAACTCTGCTTTGAGATTTGACCTTCAGGCAAGTAAGGTAAAATAAATAAATAAATAAAACACGGGAAAAAGTAAAACTTAATTGAAAGATTCAGCTGCCTGAGTCTCTTTGCTCTTAGAAATGCCATAAATTTATTTCTGCTAGAGAGACCACAGAAGCAGTCCTTGATAGCACCCTTGAATTCCATAATATTAATAAAAATGAGACTGATGTTTGAAAAATTCTCTTGGAGGGTTGACGGCATAGAAAGCACAGATTCCAGGTGATAAACACAGATACCAAATATGAATGCTGCTGAAAGGCTGTTACGTTTAAAGATTCGGTGCTTGGAAAATGTGCAAATGTAGCTCCAGGTTCATAAAATAACCACAACCTTTCCCCAAATAAAAATAATAATAAATTTAATGAAATAAGTTATTCTGAGGGAAAAATAAATTAATTACTGAATATTGGAATAATGTTACACTAACAGCAAATGAGGAAGAAAAACTTCCTAAATGCACAAGGTCTACTTTGCCATGTTTTGTTTGAATCTTGTGGGAAGTGCCACATCTGTTATTGAGTTCAGATACTTTCCATTTACTCAGTGAAACTGCCCCACCCTTTGGAATTTCAGGGTAGTAAAGCAAAGAGAAAAAAAAAAGGTGCAGTTTCACAGCTACAAGCACAAAATGAACAAGTCCATAGGAGAATGAAACATGTAGGTGGAACATCATCATAGATTGATAAATATTAATGTCCTTTTCTTTTAGTGAAGAAAATATTATCCGTGAATTTTACACCCTACAAAGTGCTGTGTCCTTTCTTAAAATCTTTGGAAGCTAGAGAACAGGGCATTTTAAAGGAAATTTCACACAGTGTTGATTGAGTAAAAAATGTAGTTTAGCATTTTAATAATGATAGTCATTATGCGGTGTCTTCTTTGACAAAATCTCTCTATTTAATATATTGCTGTGGTTTTGGATTCTCCTAGTGAGATAATCTTTTTGATGGACTTTTTCTTAATCAGAAAACATTTTTGAGGAAGGAACTTTACTTTTCTTTTCCCTATTTGGCTCCTACCATTGAATGCCATGATGTTTGGAATGAAAATGAAAGCTTCTGACAACCAGAAAGTAAATGTCTATCAGATGACATGAAACCGAATATTTCGCAGTGTTGGTGTACCACTGTGTGTTCAGGGATTTGATTTTTACATATTAGAGGTATAGAAATTTATTGTGGTTACAGAAATCACTTTTTGGTGCTGAAGGAAGCTGTCAGTAGAAATATCTCTGGGTTCTATGGAGCACAAAGAGAAATGTTGATGGCTTGAGATGTTATTTCCACAGCAATAAAGGCAATGATACAAACATATATTTGAGAATCCTGAGAATGAATATTTGCACACATGTCCTGCCATGTAATATAATGTATGAGGTAAATAAATACAAGGTTGGGGCAAAAGTACAGTTGTTTGTACTTTTTGTTTTGTTTTTTGTTTTTGTTTTTGTTTTGTTTTACAACAAAAAGTACAAGTTGTTTTACAGTTGTTTGTATGGAAAATAATGCAATTATTAATAAATAATAATACAGGGATAAACTCTGTGTTTCAAGTACTAACAACTATGAACCCTAAAAATAAGTAGGAAGCCACCTACACATGACAAAATGGCCAATGAAATGGATCTTAATCTATAAGCCAATGAAAATGGCTCAATTTTCTACCTTTTTAACATGCTCATGTTATTAAAAATACTATACCCTTCATGATATTTCTAAAACAGATATTATGTCTTTATCAATAAAAATATATTCTCATATAATGCATTTAGATGTATGCATTTTTACTTGGTACTGTTCCAATTTATTATCATGGAACTCAGAATAAGGAACCAGTAGCTTGTGCTTTTGACTCTTGTTACATGATACTGGAATAATCATTTGCGCAAATGACAGTTCAGTTTTGAGGTATTTTCTTTTACTATGTTAGCTATGTGACTTAGATAAATGGTGTAACTGCTGTGAGTCTTTAAAAATTTTGCAAACAAAAATATGCATAGTGGACTCTCAATGAATGTTAGTTTCTCCATTTTTCTTTTATCACATAGCCTGACATTTCATCAAGCAGAGATTCACTGCTATTAATACTCCACCTCATTTAAAATTGAAATGTCTCTGGGAAGGTTAAGATTTTTATATCATATTTCCAATTCATTTAATTAGATTACTTTATGCCTCAATCTAAACTCAACCTCCAAAATTGACTACATTATGAAAAGCAGAGTTTTTATAGGGATGGTGGGAAGGTGATAGGTGTGACTTAAATGTAGAGCTAGAAATAAATTTTATCTAGTTTAAAAGAATTGAACTCAGAATTTTCAAGGTTAACACTGTGAAAGCATTTTCAAATGGAGAGTCACAGCTGATCCATTTGCTTCTAGTTCTGGTCTACTTGGGTTTTCAGTTCCTGGGGTTCACTTCTTATGACAACATGCTTAATATAAAAGGAGTAAAATGGAAGAAGAAAGAATTGTGGAGTGCATTTTTCCTTTAAACATTTGATATATATATATATATAATTTCTGATAGCCAAGCAGAGAGTGGAAGATCTTCAAAAAGGTTCTCTTAATAGCATACAAAGGGACAATTTAAGAGCAATATGTGCAAAGAGTAGACAAAGTAATCCTGTTTATAATCTCCTGGGTACAAATACAGTGTTATCTTTCTTGCTCTCGAGCCCTGAGGATTTAGTCCTTTCCATGTAGAATTCCATTTTCTAAACTGCAATATAAGGGCATGCTGTAAGATATCTAGCGATGACTCCAATTATGGCCTCGCAATTTATACATTGTCAGCTTGCTGGGTGCATTGACATCTCACAGTAACTCCATGAAATAGAACCTATTTTTTTCATTATGAGTATTTTACAAATAAAGAAACTGAGACCAGGTCTAATGCTTGCAAATAATGCGGCTGGGATTAGAATTTAACAAGTTCATTTTTAGTGCCAGTGCTCAGAACCATTATGCCCTAATGAACACAGCCTGAGAATTTTTTTTCCCAAACAAACCATAGTTTTGAGCTTTTACTTTGTACTGGGACTTGATGAAAACTGCATCTGCATTCTTTTTCATGATATATTCAAAGAGCACCTCTTATGTGTCAAGACATTTTACAGTTACATATGTGAATAAAATAAAACTCATCTACTTGTTCAAATAATATGTAGAGTGACATGTACATATACTCACCTACCTACCTGCCAAAATAAAGTATAAAAATTACAACAAACCTCTGAACTAGATACTAAAATTACACTCGCATTACTGAGGAGAAAAGCAAAGCCACGGGAAGAGAAAGCATCCAGCAGAGTGCATAGAACTATGAATAAAGGAACCTGAAGGCGATTTCAGTGGCCCCAGGTGTCACCCTCGACTTCCGGGTTTTCTCGGCAGAGGCCTCAGACCTTATGAAGAGAGACAGCGTCTCTACCGCACTCTTTCTGATGTTTGGATCCAGAGAATTTCTGAGCATAAGAAAGTAATTGCTGTCTACACCACTAAGTTTAGGGTACTTTATTATGTAACGATAGCAATGGAAGCAACCAGTAACTCAAAAAATTAAGTATGCAATGCAACCAAACAATGATCATATTTCAAACACGGCCCCCTGGAGTTTTAGGAAGATATAGTCTACCCAGTGGCAATTTGAAAGGCATGTAAGCCTGCGGAAGGGAATGGGGCATAAGGATCCTGCTAAAACCTACTGCTCTAGTCAAGGAACAGGTGTCAGTGATCCATGTGGTGGGGATCAACTGCGGGAGCGAGGGGATGAGCGAGACAAGGGAGAGCAACTGGGGGAAAGTGGGACAACTGTAATAGAACCGTAATAAATAAATAAATAAATAAGCGATTAAAAAAAAGCCTACTGGCTCTGAAACTTGATAAAATCTCGAAACACTTAAATGAGACAAAAACCTTCTCTACCACTATGCTTGCCACTTTTGTGGAAAAAGGAAGTATGATATAACAGACATAACTACGTTGTAGAGGGAATCAAGGCTGATACCAAAGATGAAGTGAAATGTTATCTGCCCTGACTAATGCTGCAGGTAGAGACACTATCTGCCCGGCTGCGGGTGTTGAGACACTATCTGCCCTGACTAATGCTGTAAATACTTCTCTCCCACTTCTGTAAGCCCCTTCGTGCCAAATCTATACCACGCCTCCCGAGACCCTTCCCGCTCGGCCCAACATAAAAGGAGTGCGGGGCTATTGTTCTGGGCTCAGAATTTGGAGTCTGAGTCTGTCTCCTCTGGACCCGTGCACGTAAATAAAGATCGTGTTCCTAAACCCCTCGGTGTCTGGTCGTTTCATTTTTCCAGAACAACGTTAGTAACAAAAGAGCAAAGGACCGGCACCTAAGAGTGCTTTTAAAAGTATTATCAAGTAGTAGAAAGGGGACCACAGCTATAAAACTATGACTATGAAACATTACTGATAATATCCTCATCACAAAGCCTCCCCTTGTACATGTGCCCTTGAATCTCACAATGCTCTTTACTTTGGGCAAATAGAAATCTGGTAGAACCTAAATCATAGGGTTTAGTAAATTTTAAGCAATAGAGTGTAACTTTTTCTTATCTATTTTTGTGTATGTATGAGGAAGAGGGGGAGTAAACCATTTGCCAGTTTTAAATACACACACACACACACAATAAATAAAAAATAAAGACAGACTTTGGGATCAGTTTTCCGCCCATCAGGAAGATACCGGAAACCTGCTAATTAGTTGCGTACGGATCTATGAGAGCACTGGGTGTCTGTCCAGGGCTGACAAGGCCATGCAGGGCTACATTTTGAATTCTTACAGCTTAGTTCTTCCATCTCCATTGAAGTCCTTACTGCCAGTTTCAGTTCAGAGCCTGCCCAGGGCTAGAGGATCTTGTGCGCGAATCCCTAGCCGCAGATTACGGAGCGCCGCCGGCACCGCCCTGGAGTCTCCACCCCACCACCACCCCTCATTGTGTGGGCACCACATTACTTTTTAGAATTTAATCTGTGCAGCAAAAGAGCCTGGGGCCTTTCTAAAGCTTCCACATTCTCCTATTTGAGAACTCTGGAAGAGGAGTTGCCCATTTTCATGGTTTATTTCTCTTCTTATAATAGATTTGGAAATAACTGGGGCACCCAACAAGAGTTCTTGGAAAATCTGCAGTTTCTTTCATAGAGTTCTGAATTGATTTGGCTGTACATCAGGCAACATGTGAACTTAATCAGAGCCAATGGGCTGACAGTGTCAGAGGGAGGTACCTTAGCTCTTTTAAATAATGCATTCTTTTTCATTCTTCAATTCTGACTGTGAACTAGAATGAGTGGTATTCTTTCTGATCTCTAAATTTAAAGTTGGCCAGGTTCATACAATGTCAGCTCTAAAAAACTTTGGAGTCCTAACTGCTACCTAACTGTTTCATGTTATAAAAGAGGAAATGGAGTCTTGGTCGCAAAATGAATAGTACATTCCTAATGTCACAAAGATACTAGAAAATCTGGAAATAAAACTCATGATCTCTGCTTCTAAATTATCCATGCCTTTAAATTATCACCTCACTAGAATTAAAGAGTTTGGCTTTCTTATAGAATAAATGCATGTGCATCCACTCTTTGTATTAATTTTGGCAGCCTTTCCTAAAATCACACCATTAGTAAATTGAACACTAATCTTATTTTACCACTTATTTGCAATGACATTATTCATCATCAGTACTATGATTATTCCTCAAAAAACAATAATTATCAAGGCACCAGACACTTTGTAAAACATTCATGTGTATCATTGCCTTTATTCTTCACAAGAACTTTATGCAGAAATAGTATCAATATTTAACTTTAAAGATGGGGAAACTGAGGCTTGAGGAAAAGAGGGGAAAATGTCTCTGAAACCACTTATCTAAAATGGATGCAAGGATTTGAACACGACTTCTTCTAATTGCAGTGTGCCCTTTTGTTTACTGATTCTCTTTGTTTCAAATTTCACACTACTTTCCATACTCTGCCAAGTAATTAAATCTATGATTCAAATTCCTAAATAGCCTTTAGGGAATGTACACTGTTTCATGTCAGTGTTATAAAAATGCAATGCTGTACAAAAAGTTTGAGAACACTTTCAAGGCAATGTAATAAAATCCATCAGATGGGGTCATGGCTACATAAATGTTACCTTTTGAAAAATATACTAAGTCAAAAGCGGTACTTTGAAAGTTAGAGAAAGTGGCTCTTCCAAATCATATTCATAATCTCTGTTTTTCCTGTATTGGGTGTGAAGTAGGTTGGTGACTTCATAACCTTATAAAGTTTTTTCTTAAGAATTAAATAAGGACAAGTGTACATAAACAGTACAGTACCTGGAATACAGTAAGTGCTAAGTAATGTTAGCCTTGATCTCTATTAGCATTCTGCCTTCAGTTTTCCTTCTATTTATTTCTCAATCCCTGTAAACAGTTGACTTTTGTTTTCCATGTTTGGTATTCCGACTCCATTACTACTTCACTGATATTGTTCTAACAGAAGCAGGGATATAGTATTTTTCAATGTTCTTTTGTTTGTCAACCAAATGGCATTTATTACAACTACATATCTACCTATTTTTTGGAACATGGATGATTTCTCAACAGCTCAAATATTTTACATATAATTGTTTTCTCTGTCCCTCACTACATCCTATAAAGGAAGGAAATGCTACTATTCCTTTTTTTCCCCATTGTATCAGTTAATATCAGTTATTTATCACCATGATAATCCCGTATAATAAACAGTCACAAAACTTGAGTGCACACAACAATAAGCATTTATTGCTCAAGCATCTGGGATAAGCTGAGGTAGAGCCACACTAATCTTGCCTGGACTTTTTTTATACATAAGAAGTCCACTTGCTGGTGGAGCATCTAGCCTCATGGTGGCTGGAGCAAGTGAGAAGATTTGTCTCTGCCCAAACATATTTTATTCTCCAGCAGGTTAATCCAGGCATTCTCTCATGGTGATGTCTGTGGTGCAAGAGTGGAAGTAGAACCATGTTATATCTCTTAAGTTTCCAACTTTAGTTTTCTTTTTTCATCACCACAGCAAGTCACATGGTCAAGCCCAGATTCAGCATATGAGGAATTAGACTCTACCTGTTTTGCGTGCAGAACTGCAAAATCAAATGTCAAAGAGAATGGCAAGGATTGAAAAATTTAATGAAATTAATTCATCCTCTTACAAGAAGAAAGTGAAGTTTAACGAATTTGAATGGATTGTCCACGCTCACATATCTAACCCATTGCAGAATCAGAATTCAAACCAAGGATTGGCAGATTCCAGAGGTGTGATCCAATCCACATGGACCTTCTTTCCATTAAAATATCTTTCTTTTCCTGCCTTCCATAACATATATCCCCAACTCTATTCTTAATATACTAGTGATTAGCTACGTCACCTTTGCTGGTTCTTATCTCTATGTAGTCCATCATCATTAGACAAGGTAGGAGTAATCTCAGAACTCTTCTGTAGCTCTCTTTCTTTGCATTCTCGGTCCTTCAGTCTGTGGAACTCCAAAAGGTATGTGGATAGAAGCCTCATGACCTTGGATAGGGAAAAAAAGACAACTTTAATTATGTTAGCCTCCAAATGAAATGCATCTTTGCAACTTTGAAAACATGATAGTTATCAGACCTAAAATCTTGATACTTGATGTGTTAATGAAACTCATACATTATATGTGTTACAAATGTACTATTTTTGATAGTACATATTTCAGCACAATTGGCTTGTTTTGCAATCCAAGGCATTTTATTTATTGTATTTAATAGCATTTATATGATAAGGATCTTCAGGCATTATGAGACTAGCCAAATATACACTGTGTATATACTTAGTACTCACGTTATTTTCACTGCCATAGCTATATTCCAATTAGCGAAAATCTTTCTCTACCTCTGATATCTCTCAGGTTTGACGCTTACATGCCCAGTTGCCTAATGTCAATATACAGTTCTAGAGTCACATCAAAGTCACTATACTCAAAACAGAACCCCTCTCCTCTGTACATTTACAAGCCCCTTTACCAACCTGTGATTTTTAGCTCAGCAAAGGCTACCAACACCTGGGTATCATGGCCAGTTCCTCTGCCTCATTCCTCTGTTGTCAATCAGTGTGGCCCTGATTTGACTGCCACCGATGATATCTAATCATCACTTCATATCTATGTTCCTTGAATCTATATTCAACATGAAATCACAGTGTTCCTTTTAAAATCACCAACCTTATCAATAGTTTCTCATCGCACTAAGGATGATACCCAGATGTTTATAGCATCTTTTTAACCCCTTCATGGTCTGGAACCCCCCGCCTTCATCTTCCATCATTATCCCCCTTATACTCTGTAATAAAAAGCCCTGCTATACTCAAATCCTTTAAGGTTCTTCTGTTAACCTAGGGAAATGTTATGAGTTAATTTTTGCTGCTTAATAGAGTATACCCACATTTTGAGGCTTAAAGAAACAACCACTTACTTAGATAATGATTTAGCAGATCGGCAGTCTGGGCTGGGCTCATCTGAGCAGCCCTTTTGGCTCTCTGAGTTGAATTCACTCCTGAGTCTGCAAATCAGTTGCCAGTCTGATGGGAATAGCATTTCAGGGGCTTGGCTGGTAGTCAGCTGGAGCCCCTCTGCTTTTTTTCATGGTCCTCCTGGTGGCTACCCCAATCCAGGTTTGGTTATAAGGCACATTCCACATGAGGTAGGACTTGAATCTACAAGGGCTCATGGGACCTGTCTGAGAACTTGCCTAACACCAATTTCTCCACATTCATTTGTCAGAACAAGCCATGAAACCAGCTACAATTCAAGAGGTGGATAAATTCCATCTTTTCATGGGAGGTAGATAGTGAACACTTGGCAATCTAGTGCAGAATTTAAACATTATTTTTTGTTTCTCAGAGGACTAAAATCACACTCATTCTTTAAGTCTTAGCAATAATTCTCCGTTTTTTAGGGCCTGATCAGGCCTCCCACCTCTATTTTTTCCCACCATCCTGCTTTCTTTCCCTGCCTTATCAGTCCACAACAGTTGGTTGTTTTTCTTTCAGCCTAGACCACACATTCTGTGAAGGCCGGGACCATTGTTCCTTACCATTTACTGATTATGCTCTATAAAGTCTTTCTTCTATACATGACTTGGTTCAAACTTCCTCTTTTTATAAGGACACCAGTCATATTAAAGAAGGACTCCATTTAATGACTTCATTTTAATTTAATTCCTTCTGTCAAGACTCGTTTCCTAACATGACCATACTCTGAAATAATGAGGGTTAGGTTTCAACATGTGAATATTGAGGGGGGACACAATTCAACTCTTCTTCTCATCTCCCCCAAAACATGTCCTTCTCATGTACAGAATACATATACCCCATCCCAGCAGCTCTAAAGACTTAACCCATTTCAGCACTAACTAAATGTTTAAAACCTCATCTAAGTATCACCAGAAGCAGGCATGGGTGAAATTGAAATATGATTCATCGTGAGGCAAAATTCCTCTTCAGCACGAACCTGGGAAACCAGACAAGGTATCTGCTTTCTAGTATACTATAATTCACATTGCATCTGAATAGAAATGAATGACCTTAGTCTAGCATTTTAGAGATCTCAACAGTTTTGATTTTTTTTCTCTCCATATCTCTGTTTCTGTTTCTCTTCCTCTCTTCCAGATCAAAAAGAGAGAACAGGATATTTTCAACTTTTTACGTACATGTAAGCCGCATATAATAATTAAGAAAGACAGTATGTGCTAAAACCCTGATGTGTACACATTTCAGAATAAGTTGAAACATATAAACAATAAGACCATTCAATAATTGGTCTTTTAAAGAATTGTTTTTTTTTCTTAAGATTTAAAAATTTTTCTATAAGATTCTTTTAAGCCTGTGAAAAATTTAAATAGATGACTTTGAATTGTACATATATATTCAGACTAGGCCTGGTTTTAGGTAACTCTATTGGGATTAGGACATTATTGAAAGTTCACCAAGGTAGGGGAGGCCACAGAAGAATATGCATACAGAAGGAGGCAGTAGAGTAAGGACCTATGTAATTGCTGTTGAGACTTAATTTAAAATAACAATTAAAAAGGGAACTGGATCAACCGACTTACCCAGAAAAAAGTTAGAGGTGAACCTGATTAAATCCGGAAGTTTAGGCAGTGTCCTCAGAAACCTTTCTGTGTTTTCATGAAACTTTTTTTCTTTCTCCACCTCCCATATCTGATGGCCTCCGTTCTATTTTCACTTGGATTCACTATCTCCTACAGCAGAGAAGTTGCTCATGCAGCAAAAGGCACAACGGTGTCAACCATCTGTGACGACATCTTGTCAACGCTGGTTTAAGGGTCAGGGGAGATAGAGATATTTTTTCCTGATAAGTGTGGCAAAAATAAAAACAAGCAAAAAACGATTCTTGGGAATATGTGATCAGTCAAAACTAATCATTTGGACCAAAGGGCAGGGGTTTCTGAGTGGGTCATCTCCACCCAGGGTTGGGACAGAATCCCAGCTATGTGATCGAAATCCCACCAGAAATTCATTGCAAGAAAAGAGGTCCCCAGAGCATGAGATTCAATTTTTAAAAAGAAGCATAGATGCTGTGCTTGAGAAGTAGCAAAAAAAAAAAAAAAAAAAGAAAGAAAATTCAGTGTAGGTCTCAAGGGCACTGAAGGAAACCAAAGCTGACTGTATGGAATGGTGCTCTCCTGACTGGACGTGATGGAATACTTACGTGAGCAAGAAGGGACACGTTACTGTGTTAAACACTGAGCTATGGAGATTGTTCGAAATGGCAGGGAGTCTACCCTGACTAACACAGTGTGTTGCCAATATTTTTTTCCCTGATTGTTCATGATGCCCTGATGAATATGCTATTTGCATTATGTTAAATCTGTGCGTTTATTCCTTTATGTCTTATAGCTTTGTCTTACTAGGCAAGGTTTTAGCAACCCTCATCCCTTGACACTTTGAAATTCCTCAGTGATATAACTCTTGGGTAATCAGTGAGGAAACAGGTAGTCTTCAGTATTTTCAGTACTGTGCTATGCAGTGATTTATTAGGACAGTTCAAAAACTTGTCCTTAGCTTCAAATAAGGAAATGCATATTATGTACATCTCATGATAGAAACTTCTGATAAGCAGAGGGTCCCAGTTCCTACTTTTGTTTTCTGTAAAGTTTCAAGGCATTATGGAGAGAATCCATGAAATACTCAGAACACTAAATGGGCCACAGTCAGTAAAAGGAAGGTAAAACATTAAAAAAATAAAAGCATACTTAGCTTGAAGCAGGGAATTCATGGTGAGTGTAACATATAAACACAGAAAAACTTTATTCAAATATTATTAATGAAACTTTCTTGAAATATTTTCATTATTATAATTTTTTTATTGCTTTTCATAAAATGTTATTTTTAACCATTGCCTCTCATCAGTTCAGATGTGTCACCTTACCCATTGAAATCATAATCACCTTTCCCTTTCTGCTGTGAGTGTGCATCTGCTGGGAAGCTAGCCTGGAGGAATTGTCATATGTTTCCCCAATGTCAACTTTGGTCTTATTTTCACTGAAGATGAGGGAAACCAAACTGATACATTTATCAGATTTGTAGAGCAAAATGAGTTGTTCTTTCAGTGGAATAAAGTCAATTAGCTCCACTCTATATTTGCTAAGTTATTTACCCAACACTCTTAATCTGCAACCCTAATTAGTCTTTTCCTTAGAGAATCCTGCCTAGGTTTACAGAATTCACAACCACAAGAAAAGAGACACAGTGAGAGCACTCTCACATATGTTTGGAGAATCTCTGTGGAGAAGTATCTCTGTTGGCCTCTTTGAATCAACAAAATGTTGATTCCATTTTTAGATTTATAATCTGTCTTCATTGCCTTGAATACCCTAGAGGTATGCATTTGATCCTATCAAATCAAGATTTTTGTCTGGAAATTTTAAAATGTCTAAACATAGTATTTTTTTTTAATTTTGAAAAGGAACATTTGATTCACATTTAGAGAGTTAGATATTTAATTAGGACTTCCTTCCTTCCTTCCTTCCTTCCTTCCTTCCTTCCTTCCTTCCTTCCTTCCTTCCAAAAATATCAACACATATTTGTTGACCTACATAAAAGTTGAGTGGGTAGGAACATAGATTTGAATTGGAATGATTGTGTTTTGTTTATAGCTCTACACAATTTAGATCACATTTTAGATATGTGCCTTTGGATGAGGGACTTAATTTCTCTGTCTTTATTTTTCATTTATATAATGGTGAAATTAATAATAATTGTTTTCTGGTTGTGGTTTGGGTTCAGGGCACTTTAATTGCTGGGCACAAGGCCTGACACAAGTAGAAAGAGCATGTGCTCATCTGACAAAGTAGCAGGATCTCTGGAAATCACTGTGGTGATAATGACAGTGGTAGTAGCAGCACAGTTACTGTGGAAGGCCCTAGATGCTAGAAGTTTTTTCTTTCATTGAGGAATTTTATTCTTATGATGACAGTTTCCTATTATCTGTAATTTTCCCCTGTCCATTCATAATCTGTGTGTGTGTAGGTGAAAGAGAAAGATGAGAGAGAGAGAGAGAGAGAGAGAGAGAGAGAGAGAGAGAAAGAGAGAGAGAGAGAAGCGCTACTGTTATTAAAGGAGGACAGAGACACATTGTCTGTTGCTCTTTATATTTCTCAGTCCCAAGAAGAGGGCCTGCAACAGAGCAAGTGTTTAGTAAATAATTGTCAAATGAACACAAGTGAATTATGATCTCCTTTGCTCTCTGTGTGTGTGCAATTCCTCATGCCATTGTTTTGTATTCCTAGGAACAGAAGTATATAATTAATTTTTTTAAATTTCATCATCAACTGTCATCACTTTTTACTTACCTTATAGGTACTAGCGAGAAACTGGCTAAATGAAAGATTATGAGATGTACAAATCTTGCTGTTGAATAAGGATTCTTAGTAGGTTTAATTCATGGTATTTTAAAGCTATTCTAAGGGTGATTTCTATTTTCTAATTCCTGTATATTATAGTAGTTAAAACAACACTTCTGTGTTTAAGATCAAGAGTTTGAACTCATGAACTAATGTTAAACTTGTGCTCCAGTTTAATTAACTTTCTTGTCACATTTCAGTCATGTTACCTAACCATGACATCACGCTCCCCAATTCAGCCTATTGCTTTTTTTTGTCTGAAACTAGTCTAAGATGATAAATGCTTCCCATTCTTCATCTGACCAACTGTAGACAATTATTGACCATATAAGAAAAAACAAAAGATCACCAAGAAAACTCACATTATTCTCTCAAAGTATCAGGATAATTGACATACTTGCTCCTTGCATTTTCTAGACAGAGACCATTCTTTTTAGTCTGCCTGGGATCTCTGACCTGAATGTGCTGGCTCACTGTCACAATGGGGACAGGATTAAAGACCGGTCTGCTGATGGCCAAGTTTCATATCCACAAGGGTAAACAGCATTTCCATTTGCCAGTAGGAGATGAGCCTAATTATGCTCACAGCTGTGTCACGCACGGGGCCACTCCTGCAACAGTCTGGCTCTCTGCTTCCTTCCTCAGAGTTTTCCACCACAGAAATGAAACTTTCTAGTCTCTGGTGCTTGAGCTCATGCTGACTTGACTAATTAACTGATTCCAGCTGTTCTTCCATAGCAACAGACCATTTCACATCTGCAGGGCCATTTGGATCACAGATGTGAGTGGCAGAGATCACTGCTTGACTATGCTTTGAAATTCTAGGCTGTAGTTAGAATTGGAGTCAACTTAAAATGGAAAGTTTTAATTACCTTATACTCTTACTACATGTTGACTTTCAAGAAATATATCTTTTTGTGGATTGAAAACTAAACTTTACTATTTGAAATCCACTTTAAAATAAGTAGAGATTGCACTCATACATAAACAACAAAAACCAGGGCTTAGCACTAAAAATAAACCAATATCTATGATTAACTGTGAATAAAAAAAAGAATGTTGAATTTCCACTAATAAGCTGCATGACCCCAACAAGTCAATTAATATCTTGTTTGTTTTTCTTCCACTTGTAAAACAAGGTAGAATTAGATGATCTCTAATGCTAGTTTGGTTTCTAATTATGTGATATTATAATTTATGTTAAACAGGGAAATAGAGATACCAAAGTATTATAATTGCATGAGAAATAGTGTTTTTCTTAGAAAACCCAGAGTATATCATAAATAGAAATGACAGTCCTGCAGATTTAGAAAACCATATGCTTTGTGCACAGAGTGACAAAGAACAGTGACCAGTCAGTAAATGGATAGAGAAGCCTGAGAGTAATAGCAATAAAATTTGATATTTGAAAGCTATTATTTTAGAAAATAAAAGTGAACTGAAAAACTAGTGAGGTAAGGAGAAGGAGATGGGTAAGTTTGACAACACAAATTTCTGCTAGATCTCATTGGTCTCTGTGCAAGTGATGCTAATTATCATTTTTGAGAAAATCAGAGTAAAGCACATATACACTTTCATACCGGTGAATATTTTCTCTTAACAACCAATTTTTGGGTCCATTTCCTCCATCTACTTACTACCTACTTGAAAGAAAACTTTCAAATCCTCTGTCAAAAAGAATTGTTTTAAAGATAATACATATTTCTGAGGAAAATATAATACTGTGCTCTATTTAATTTTTGTAGACATAACTAATTCAGGCACTTTTCATTCAAGCTTGGATCCTTCCTCCCTCCCTTCCTTCTTTCATCCCTTTTTTTATTTCTTCATATATTTTTTACAATGTCTAACTTTCTCAAGGCCTTGATGTGGCTTCAAAATTGAATTATTGCATTAGTTTTCCAACCGGGTGTTAACTTGCAATATTGCATCTGTTGAAATTATTCTCTTCAGAATTGTACAAATGAAGCCACTTAAGGAAGAGAAGTATGATGAATCCACAAATTATAAATTCCCTCTGGGAAGACAGATTTTTTTATCCCTCTCTTGATAAGGAGTACATTTGTACATTTAATGTTTAAAATATTTACTAACTGTTTCGTCCATTTTATAAAGTTGGAGAAAGCACATTTCATTATAGAAGAGAGTAGGCAGTTCTCTTCTCTTTGAGGGGTTGAATGTGGAAATGTAGAACTACTCCTCACATTTTTCTGTGCACTTCTTACGAACTGTCAAGCAGTGATTGTTGGTGTTAATTCAACACCAACAGGAATCCCCAATTTGGGGTGCCATGAAGGAGAAAATTTTATTCAGTGCAAACAGCGCAACTGTGATCCAGCACAGCTGTGAGAAAAATACAGCTGTGCAATGGCTCAATAGTGTTACCGCTCAGTTATGAAGCAGTACGTCTGTGAGGTCCTGGGGCCAGACCGCTCTCTCTGGCTGGAGAGCTCTGCTCCGCTCGGCTTCAGTCTGCCCTGTTCTGCTCTACCCTACCTTGCTCCGCCTCCTCTTCTCCACTCTGGTACAGCAAGGTATCTTTGGTGTTTCATCTTTCGTGTTTCAGCTCTAGCTGCGGAAATGCAGTCTTTAATTTCTGGTGGAAAGGTAAAGGGCCTGCTCCCAGAGCCATAAGGAAGCTGACTTATATAAATAAGAGTCCCCGTCTTTGGTCCCTGATTGGGCCACCCTTATGCAGGGAGGACTCTAAATCCTTGCAGTTCGATTGGCTCAAAAGGCACCTCCCCGATTGATCAGAATGGAGCTACTCCGATTGGTCAGTGAAGATGTTGATGGGATATAGCTGCACAGCTTTGAAATGAGGAAGTCCCAGTTCTATTGGTAGAAATAGGATCTCCTTTGTAAGAGCTGTTTCAGATGGCAGGAACATAGTGCAGGCCAGAAGTTTAGTACTAGAGGTAGGTAGCTTAGTGCAAGACCCTCTCTCGAGTTAGGGCAGGTTGGGTGAGAGGCCCCTGTGTGGAAATGAGTGTTAGCTTTTGTTTTTCTGTGTTTTCTTTCTTTTTTTAGTTTTGAGCCAGTTAGCTACCAGGAACCCTTCTGAGTAGGTGTCCTTTCACATGGTTCACAGAACCAACTCTTACTAAACAACAGGGAACCTTAAAAGAAGATGCCAGCTCTATTTTTTTTTTTATTTAAACAAAAAATGTGAGACCCTTCTCTAGATTTCTCAGATGGTAAAGACCGATATACGAAGTTGACAAAAGTAGGTTTACAGCTGTAAGTATGCAAAAGAGTTTATGCCCTTATTATTTATTAATTATTGTTTTATTTTTCTATTTGAACAAATATAAACCCACTTTTACCCACCCCTGTATGTACAAAAGAGTAAGTAGCTATTAATCCATTAACTAAACACCCAAGCTCAGACATAAAGTGCATTGTGCTCTGAAAGAATCAGAAGAGACAGAACTAAGAAAACTTCCCACAAATCTATAATTTTCTCCAAAGACTAATAATTATGTGTGAAAGAAAGAAGCTGAAATAACCATATATATGAACAAAAGAAAGTAAATGTGAAAGATATCAGAAACATTTTGGATTATTTTTGAGACCCCTTGAGGATATTTATAGAACACAACCAGCGTATATGATGTCTGTCCAGAAGGTATCCAGTCACATAATATGAAAAATAGAGACATTTATTGAAAAAGGTACAAGATACAAGAAACATTGTACACAGGACAATGATGCCTCAGTCCCTTTCAAAGTAGACACCTCGGGACCTCACACAGTTCCCCCAGTTGCCATCAGCTGCCCCCATCATATTTTCCTGAATCTCATCGATGGTCTGGAATCTCTTCCCTTTCAAAGGTGATTTTAGTTTTGGGAAAAGCCGGAAGTCACAGGGCACTACATCTGGGCTGTAGAGGGGTTGAGTCACCTGGGTGATCCGATGTTTTGCCAAAAAACCCTGCATAAGATACACTGCACGAGCGAGTGCATTGTTGTGATGAAGCTGCCAATCACCAGTTGCCCATAGCTGCAGCCTTCTGAATCATCCAAATAGTTTCCATGGAGAAACATTCAAACTTCATGCAAAATCTGATGCAAATTTGTTGCTCTACCCATTCATTTTGAATGCGCAGCCACGCTGCACACCTGCTCACTCAAAGCGTCTGCTGCCCCCACTGCCTAGTACAGTGAAGTCATCATTGCTCACACATGCACATTCCAGTCCACGCTCCTTGGCTGCCAGGTTGCATTGATGTCCCACAAACTGTTCTCATTATATTAACAATGGCTGGGCTTTTCCTGGACAGACTTCATATTTAACCATTAGAAACACAATAGAAAATAGATTTAATTGGAACTCAAGCAGTTTTTTTAATTTTCCTGCTCCATTTAATGAAAATAACTTGGCTCTAATAATAAGAAAAACTTCAGTCAAAAATATTGTACACTAGAAATAAATGGTAGTAATGTAACGTATGTGTGCATACGTGTGCACTGAATGGTATAAAGAAAGTGTTAGTGTATTATATAAAACTTATTTATACTTATGGAAGATTATATATATATATATATAATCACCAAATCGAGGTTGAAAAAGAATGTTTTACATCAAAAATTGTTTGATACATCTTGTCTTGAAAGCAAAGCATTAATTAAAACCATAATCCTCAACATATCCATGCTTTTGCTGTGAACAGTGACAACAGGGTTGATCATGAATATGATTAATGTCATTCTTTAGTATATGTAACAAGTAATGCTTCATTAGCCCTGAATTCTGACAGGGGAAAGATATTTGTCACTTTGGTAAATTTCAATTCGAGTCAAATTCCTGATGAATATTCTCTCATTTAAATAATAATTTCTTGATTTCAGACATTTAAAAAACTAATTTTGTTTTAAAAATCTTAGAGATGATAATATGAATAAACTATTCACCCTTTGTTATTATTAGTAACTCATAAATTTCAGGTTTACAGCTATCATTTGCACAATATACTACAGGCTATTAACACACAAATACACACATTAGATTTAATTTACTTCTTAAAACATTTTAAGATGCACATTTTTTTCTTTTATTTGTTCAGAGATAAGGAAACAGACAACCCAGAAACTAAGTAACTTTCTCACAATAACCTGGTCCGGATATTAAATCAGACCTTTGACTATTTTTCCCACTATTATATGCTGTTACCTATTTGGTATAAAAGATGAACCTCAAGTTATAGTTTGAGATGATTAATACATTGACTAGGTTTATTAATGGGTTTACATTATTGTGAATTTCTGTGCAAGTTCAGTCTTTCCAAAGATTCTGTGATCCTTCTAATAAACCTTTAATGTATCCCTTCCTAATATAGCACATAGAATGGATTCTATATTTTTCAACCCAAATGGTCAAGACACCTAGCTTTTAGGAGTGTTATTAGGAGTCAAAGAATGATCCAATTGCTGCAGATGAAAATTGTAGCTATTAATATGCAAATTTAAATTGCTGCTACAGTGATATGGTAAACATCTGGCGATTCTGTTGGTAACCCTGGTTATGAATTGTTTCATCCATACTTGAAGTACCCATTTTATTTCTGCTTTTCTCATTTATAGTGAGTTAATTTTAGATAGACCTGGAGAACAATATCTGTTTTTTTTAAAGCAAATATTGTAATATTTAAGTGGTAAGTTTTTCATATTATTGTCTTTCCCTCATTTTACCCTAGATTTTGTTGAATTTTACATAATTATTAATGTTACAAGGAACAAATATGTGTGAAAAATCATTTTTCTCCTTTAAGCTAATAAATTGTATTCAGTAGTTTTAACAGGAACTGCATCTTTATGAATTGGTTTTGATTTATTGTGACATTGATACTTTTGCCAGCTTCCCAGGTCCAACTTAGAAGCCTTCAACAAATATTGATGATACTGGCATGTAAATCCCTAAATTACGTGATCCAAGTGATTTTCATCTATAGATGCCCAAGAAGTTATCATATATTTAGTTCTTTTTAGGGAACAGTTCTAAGTAAAAGACAATTCAAAATATCTCCCTCCTGAAAATCCTCTCTAGAATGCATAGAAATGTCTTTCGGGCGTAGATGAGTGGTTAAGAAAAAAATTCACATACTGAATAGGAGGTGGTCACTGCATTCAGACATCTCAGAGAAGAAAAGTTGCAGTAACAAAAAAGTCTTTTTTCAGCCCTGAGGGGTTAGCCATCAGATTATGTAAGAGGAGAGAAACTGTGGTGAACTAGGATCCAGAAAGCCTCTAATGAGCTCTGCAGGGAATATTTCTATAATTCAACCCCTACAGATAAGGATGGGCTGGTTCAAGGGGGAAGAGTATTTTTTCCCTTAGGTTTAGGTTTGTGATTCCATGAAAACACTCATAAATGGTGCTTGGGTCAATTGCTCTGTCTCTGAGGCATGCAGATTGGAGCTTTCTGGCAGAAAATGCTAAATAATCATGTAGAAGTTTTTCTTAGGTTCTCCCTCCTATTTTCACCATCATTTTTATTAAGTAGGTAAGGAAACAAATAGAATCTCCAAGTGCCATTGTTTAAAAATAAAACAAGGAACCTTGTAAAATCTTTTCTTTTGTGTGTGATGATCAGAAGTCACCTAAGAAAGCAAGGAGGCCTCTCTGCAGATGCCCAGTGCTCTCCCTTTCTGCCAATCTCTTCCCCTCCGTACTTGGCCCCGCAAACTATACCTAGTAGATGTCCTGGTTATCCCAGCTCCCAGCACCATCTCTCTAACTTCAGGGGATCACCAGGTTCTGCCTGGGTCCTCCCAACCACACGCCATGGCCCGGAAGCTCCAGGCAGTAACCAAGGCTTATTGGAAGGCTCACTTCCTTTTTTTTTTTCTCTGAGCCCTTGCTATGTTATATTTCCCTGGTATTCCAACTTGAACTTAAATAGAAGTTCTCAGATAAAAATGATTTATCAGTGATAGAGAAGGATAGTTCATAAAAACCATGGTCCAGTTCAAAAAGAAAATAAATAATTTAAACACGTAACTATGATCTCTTCTCCCATTCACATGAATTACGATACCAAACTATAAATTTTGTTTTTCAGTTAAATCTCCATTCTTTAAAAAGGAGAGACTGTCTAAAATAAAACTGTAATTTTAAAATTTTACTGCAAATATTTCATATTTGATCTAAAAAACCTTCTAAATGGATTACTAATCAGCCTAATAAAAGTTTAATGCTTTGTATCTCTTTAAATTATCCACACTCAATCTATTCTCTAAATATTTAGGTGGGAAGCAATCATAAAAATCCTGAGTGGAAGTCAGAATACAAAAAAAAATGTTTTTCTTTCTAAAGTCTGTTTTCTGAAATATATATGTTTTAGTTGTTGATTTTTTTAAACTTTGATCTCGTGTTACTGCAGGGACTAGTTGAAACATGAGGTGGGATGAGCCTTATACAAAAAGACAGCAAAAGTAGCATTTCAAAAAGTCACAAAATTTATAATAATTTTTATTTTTCAAATATTCAATAGTTGTATTATAATTTGGCCTACATATAATTTACCGTTTACCTGTGCAGTAAATTATAATTGTTATAGATTTCCAGGGTATACAAATACAAAAAGTTAGAAAAATTAAAGTTATATAGTAATGTTTATTATTATTAAATAATATAAAATATTTGCCACATTGGTATATAAGTGAAGAAATCTAAATTTGATATTAAATGTGATTTTCCTCTAGATCCTTTAATAATACCACATAAATTGCTTTTTCCTGACATTTTATAATTTTTGAAGATTATATTTAACCTTCTTTCCAACTAAAGAATGTAATTTCGCAAGCACATACATAATTATAATGTGCAAATCTTTTGGGTGCATTATATGTTAAGTAATCTAAACACACACACACACACACACCTGTCTGCAAATATTTGTTGTTAGAATTTTATTAAATATTGGTGGGCAAACAGGACTGGTGAATACTTTTGTTGAGGAGTCTGAACATCTGAGGAGAAAACATGGCAACTCCTAATTTTGCTGAAAAACCAGGGTCTATCATAGCAATAATACTGATCACTATCATTTTTAGCACTTGACTATGAAATGTCAAATGTCACCTATCAGGTTAAGAGCTGTTCTTACTTATCATCGTTTTACTGTTGTGGAAACTAGACACTGAGCAGAAAAGGAGCCGACTCTTACAGGGCAGAGCAGGGTGAAAACAAGCTTCTGGCTGGTGTTACCAGGGATATTTTTCTCTAAAAAGCTAGGAATATAGAATTTATATACCAGAACATGGAATTTTAAGACAAAAGTTTGAAACTTCAAAAAGATTTGTATTTACAGTGGGTGCTTCAAGGTACCAGCTCCGAGCCTAGGGACACACAGATTTACTTTTGTCGGAACTTTGAAAGACGCATTAATTTAGTTTAAGCTTTCAACTCCCTTTTTTGTAGATAACAAAATCTAGCCCCAAAGAAGCGAACCAACCTGCCTGAGAACATATTAGTAGCAAACCAGTATTTGCATATTAGTAATTACATCTGCAGGCTTCGTGTCTGCTCTACCTCTACATGGTTGCCGGACGCTGCTGCTGGTCTTCATCCGTATTCACATGGATGTCACTGTAACTATAATATTGGCACTACTCAGTAAATACTAACTCTTTCAAAATAGTTTTCCATGTTCTAAGTTCTGTTATATTATTTTTATTTTTTTATGCTTTCTTCTTCCTTCATACCTAGTACATTTCTCCATTTGCCTGCCTGTGGAGTATTTTTGTAAAAAGTCCTAAAAACTCAAGAGGTTCATTTTGCTAGCGTTTGTTGAAATCTCTGCCCACATGTTAAAATTTAAGATGTTTTGATGGCTTTTTTCCCCCTTTTAAATAGACTTGTTTTTAGAGCAATTTTAGTTTCACAGAAAAATTGAGCAGAAAATACAGAGTTTACATACATTCTCTGCCCATAAACATACGGAGACTTCCCCAGAACTGACATCATGCATCAGAATGGCCCTTTTGTTACAACTGATAAACCTTCCTTGACACAGAGTTATCACCCCAAATCCATAGTTTACATTAGGGTTCATTGCTGGTGTACATATTATTGGCTTAGACAGATGTATAATAGCATGCATCCACCATTATAGTATTATACTAAAAAAATATTCTTTAGATGATATACTTTCACTGCCCTAAAACTTCTTTATGCTCAACCTATTCAGTCCTCTGCCTCCTCTAGCAGGGCTATTTCTATGTCTCTAAAATATGACACTTAAAATATTATGTTTTAATTAATACTGAATAATAATAATTATTAATAATAAAATTATTATTACCTATAAAAACAACAGCAAAGGCAAATGAAATCAACATGAAACCTGCTCTAAAATATGCTCCAATGTATGTTTTTTGTAGAGAGATAAAGTGATTCTGTGATAATTTTGAAACTGGTCCATATAAGAAATGAAAAGCAACATGCTTCCTGATTTTATTTTTCTTTCCTTTATCATACAAACTTTTACATTTTGGTTTGTTTGGGGGGATATCAAAATGTCACATTCCTTTTTAAAGTAGAATATCCTTTAGTTAATAAAAAGGTCCTACTATGTGCTGTTGTACACAGACATCCACAACCTTTGATGCTCTTACTTTTCTTTGAAATCTATGGGAAATACACACCAGGCTGGATATAACATGTCAATTCCCATTATCTTACTCCAAAATGTGCCTTTCTGTGAGCTCACTAGTTTTCCAGATCTCTCTTATTTGCTAATGCCTATTATTTCACGTAGAGCATAGAAAATTTTAAAGCATTCAGTTTCACTAGAATATATGTATTCTATATCTAGAATATATATATATTTTAGAATATTTATATATATGCACATATGTATGCTGGAAATGAAATGATACACATCAGGAAGTTCTTTGTAATTCAGGCAAGCAAGCTTTCAAAATATGAAAATTTTCTCAGTTATTCGTGTTGCATATTAATTGGGTTATATTGCCAATAAATAAAAATTCTTCATCTACATTTTTAAAGCTGACACTGGGAAATACATTTCAGTAAGGGAAATTTCAAGTGGCTTTCTGCCTAGCAGAGATAATAACAGGCTCCCCACTCAGTAATTTCTTTCTTGAGTGCTTAATACAAAGGGTTTTGAGCAGTACTTCCGCCAACGTTCCTTTTTCAGTTAAGTAGGGCAAGGCGAACGCATATGCAGAAAGTTAAGTAAGAGGAAGCAGGTCTACCTTTTATTTCACTCATCTTAAACTTTCAGTTGACAATTTAAAGACTCCTTGAAAATAATAAAGAATGTCATTAAATGTTATTGACAAATACTGTGGTAAATGTGTAGGTAGAGCGATAGGAATAACTGTAAATAGTTAATATTTTATGAGAATATTAGGTGCCAAACATTTTACTTTCATTAACTTACCAAATTCTATGGCAACTCTATGAGAAAAAGTCTATTTTCTCTTCATTTTATAATTAAAAAAACAGGTTTTTTAAAATCTACATACCAAGCAAGTGTTTAAATCATGACTGGGCAGAAAAAGATTCCAAAGCACCTATTATAAACATGTTCAAAGTCTTAAAATAAATTATGTTTAATGATTTAAAGGCAAGTATGATAACTAATAGAAAGAATTAATAAAGAGATAAACACTTTGAAAAGAAGAAAGTGGAAATTCTGGGGTTCAAATGTACAGTTACTCAAATGAAAAATTCACTAGACCGGCTAAGCAACAGATCTGAGTTAGCGTAGCCTCATGATTTTTTACGGTTATTGTTTGCATGCCGTCTTTTTTTTCTGTGCTGTTACTTTTCACCTATTTGTGTCTTTGTATAAAAGTGTGCTGCTTATAGTCACCATCCTTGGATTTTGCTTTTCATCCAGTCACACTTTCAGTAATTATTTATATAGTTGGTTCTGTAACTGCCTTTTTTCCTATTTTTCTATTTTTGGACATTATAAATTATTTTGGTGACTTGTTTTCTTACCAGTTATTCTAGTGACTACAAAATATTCTTAATTTATTATAATGTAATTCATTTTACTGCTGACTTAAATCCTGTAAAGAAGGGGCATTTTGCTCGAATGTGTATCATTTTTCTCCAGGTATATTACACCTATGTTAACACTAAACATTAGTGTTACATTCTTATTGTTTCATACATATTTATGTTTTTAAAAAATTAAGAAAAGAAGGGGGTTATATATTAATGTAGGGGTATATCCACACATTTATAATTTTTTCCACTTTTTCTTTCTATAGCTTTAAGTTACTGTCTGGCATCAATTTCTTTTAACTTGAAAAACTTCCTTTAGTATGACTTATAGGGCATACATATTAGCAATAAATTCTGTTAGTTTTGCTTTTCTGGGAATGTTTTAATTTGGTCTTTAACTTGAAGTATAGTTTTGATAGATATAGAAGACTTTATTGACAATTGTTTTTACAGCACCTCGAATATGTCATTCTACTGTCTTCTAACCACCTTATTTTTGTGGGGAAGTCAGTTGTTAATTATGTCATTATTTTCCTGTACTGATGATTTCTTTTTCTTCCAATTATTACTCCAAGTTTTATCTTTCCAGTACTTTGATTATAATATATCTAGGTGGGCATACCTTGTGTTCATTTTTTTTATTCAGTGAGATATTTTCTCTTTGATTAATATTTTTCATTAAATTTAGAAAACAAGATTATTATTACTTCGCATATTTTTCTTCCCTTTTCTCTGTCACTAAACCAAGTCCTCAACCTCTGGCAACCCAGGTTCTAGTTTTTGCAGTCAAACCGGCTGTCGCTAAACAACTATGCTTGCCAAATAAGCTAAGAATTCAAAATTGGGAGCAGCCTTAGGCAAGAAGGCAATGGAACCCTATCATTCTTACTCAAATTTCTAAATATTTTTCATAAATAAATCTTTCTCAGTTTACTGTTTTTTGGTAGATAATTTCCAGAGCCCTAAAATTGTTGTCTTTAAGACTTTTGTTCCAAAAAAAAAAAAATGACTGAGAGATAGGTGGTAAGGAAAGCAAGAAAATATGAAACCAAATTGAACTTTTGTTTCTTTTAGGCAAGAGAACATCAGGATATGAGATAAATGTATTGACATTCTCAGCTACACTTTTTACGTTTAGATCAGTTTTTGTATGTATGTATCCCAAGAGCACATGAAAATTTTAAAAAGCTAAAACAATTGCATTTCTATTTTAAATGATGTGAGAAAAACTACTGAAAGCTTATGTAAATCTTTGAAAAACCTACTACATTTACAAGTCTAAACTGAAACCCCTATTGCATTGTAATATGCTACTTATTCCTAATAATATCCCCAAGTGTGAGAAATATGGGAAGGAAAGATTGGGCTCTGCATGTCCTTTTAGTTAGCAAGAAATTTGAAAATTTTCATTTTGTATGGTTTATGCTGTTGTGACTATTAGTGTTTATAGATATTAAATTTTAAAATAGTTTCTTTTGTATAAAAGTTAAATTTAAAATTATTAAAGTCTGTTAAATACTGAACTATAGTATACATAAATTTCTCTGTTGATTTTAAATAAGTATAAAATTAAAAATATCAAATGTAGGTGGTTGGATGGAAGTGGAAGAGGATATGGGGGGATAAATGGTAATGGAAAAATTCAATTGAAAAATAATGTAAAAAAGTCTATTTTAAGAGAACTTTCTGGAACCATATTCTGAAGTCCTCCATTACTGTTTCTTCAGCCACCACCAAGTACACAGTTTTGATAGTAAAAAAAAAAAAGAATTTTGTTCCATTTTATACTTGTTTTGGAGGAAAGAATTCAATAACCTCTTTATGCTATTATATCCAGAACACAAGTTTTTCTTCCTCTTGCTTTTTTAAATCAGCCACTGTCACCATCCTATATATATAGTTTTCCACAAAGTAAAAATATTTTAATGTATATTAAGAATAAAAAATAAATGTTTCCTAAAATTAGTTTTCTCTAGAATATTATTTCCATATTCATGCTGTACATTAATGTCTTAAGGAAAATGTATACCTCCTATGATATTTCAGCGAGTTATTTTTAAAAATACTTTTTAAAATTTGACATATTCTTATATATGGTGAGATTTATTTAGGCTAATTTTGGACAAATAAAAAGATACATGAATTATCCTTGGTTCTGCACTTTTTTCACTAACATGCTGAAACTGCTCCCATCTTGCCCCTGCCGCTTACATCACCGGTTTCTAATCCGGAGGTCCTAGTTAACTGAAGTTCTTTCTCCTGGCAGAACACTAGAAGGCTGAATAACCCCCTTCTATGCCAGTGCTTAAACTGTTTATATCAGCCCGATTCTTGCCATGAATGTAAAGATGAAGACAGGAAATTGTTGTAAAATAAGAGTCTTTAAAAGTAAACCACAGATGTGAGAAGCCATAATAAATAGCCGGAAGTAACAAGATTAAAAGATTAAGGAATTGTCAGTGATTTGGGGAAGGGGAAACGAAAACTAACTTAACAGTGAATCTGTTTTGGGACCCTTCACCCCCTGAAAACTGGGAGAAGAGTAATAAAGTTAATCATTCCCTCTGCATCAGGGACATTCTAGCCCCTTCCCCTTCCCTGTTAGTCACTTGTTACAGACTTCCAGTTCTGTGATGAAGCAAAACATCCAAGTTAAATAGTGAAGAGAAAAGGTAATATGTGGAGGTATGTTAAACTGTGCCAGCACAAGTTAGAAGGCACATATTATTTGGTGTATACCATTTCAAATGTCCTTATTTAAAAACAAGTACATACCGGGGCCTCCATTATTCTATGAGGTTATCAAATGGCATACTAACTCTATTTTGTTAAAGAAAAGCACCTTTAAAATGTCCTGTGCACTTATAAAATGGTTTCTTTTGAATTGAGAATAAAAAAATAACAATTCAGATACTCAGAAGTAAATATTCCCACTTTGAAGTGTCAGTGTTCCTGTCTAAGCGGTTAAGATGCTAGTTCAAAATGTATGTCTGATTTCTCGGGAGAAAAGTTGACTTCAACAACCATTAACTTTATATTCATATAGACTTCTAGTGGGCAGCTATAAAAATTGCTAATAGAGTCTCTGGCATCTTGGTCGAAAGTGTCCTACACTAAAGTCACTCTTTAGATTTGCTGTTCTTCAAGTGACACTAAAAATTCTGGGAGAACAGGCCTAAGGAGAGTTGGTTCTGCCGTGTGCCCAAACCTGTTCACCGTGCTCTTTAGCACGATCTTTCCCCCCGTCTGCTTCTCCGCCCTACAGATCGCTTTTGTGGCATCTGAGGAAACTGTACAGACAAGTATGGAAATAAAAGCTAAATGCTATCTGCCTGATCTGTCATGCCCTGTAAAACATTAAAAACACGCATACATTGATTTTCCTCTCATCTGTTTGCATGGTATTTCCTATATGAATGAGTAATTATTACACAGACATGTGAAATATATTAGGAACCCAGAAGAGTACTTAATGCTTCTTCCTACTTGATTATAGGACAGTCCCAATTTAGGGCAACCAGGAGAAAGAGAAAATTAATAAAACATATTTTTGCCTAGTGTTCAGGATATAAATACAATAACATCCATTTATCTACTTTTTTGGTTAAAGATAATACCTTCTAACCAAAATTTAGAGGACATAAAATATTTTTTATTACTGTTCAAGTAGGATAGATAATTTATCATGTTCTTTGGTTCAAAACTTTTTCATTGTCTTTTAAGCCTTTAAGGGAATTTAAAGAAAAATCAGTTTCAAAACAAGTCTAGGAGAATTTAGAAAATATCTATATGACAATAATTCTAATAAATGTGGTCTAAAAAGCAATAAAACATTTGATAAAGGCTTAATCTCTGTGTCAAAGAGATAAAGAAATTATTTCCTGTAGTACTGAACAAAGTAGATTTTGTAGAGAAACTTTTTGAAGGATAGAGCAGAATGTTTCAGTTAAAGGAAACAGCATTGGCAATTGCAGAGAGATTTGGGAGTAGTTTATAC
The DNA here is from genome assembly GCA_004026545.1 of Mormoops blainvillei. NCBI lineage: Eukaryota > Metazoa > Chordata > Mammalia > Chiroptera > Mormoopidae > Mormoops > Mormoops blainvillei. The sequence continues at coordinate 47,076 of PVJD01001142.1, forward strand.
ATTTGAACATCAATAAATGATTATTTGAGGAAGAGTGTGAAAGAATAGTAATTTGTGAAATGGAATGTTGGAAGAAAAGTCTAGAAAGTTTAGTATCAGGCCCTATTGCAGAGAGAGAAGATAATAAAAGACAATACACAGGTATTCAGACTTGGATTTTATATTATGCAAATCAGTTTCAGAGTCAGGGCCCTTCAACTACTCTGATACTTTCCAAGGCCTGTAATTAACTCTAAGAGTATGTTCACAAAATCATGTGTGATTCTTTTTGTTGTTGTTAATTTACAAAGGTAGGATCTTTAATAACAATTGGTTAAAATAGTGAATTCTTTCTACTCTGATTTCCTCTCTATTACATTCCCCTTTTGTCGTGTGGTGATGGAGTTGCTGTGGGCATTTTTGGGATCTGAATAAAGGGAAATTAAATTAGGGATATTTTGTTTAAGTTGTGTGTGTGCCTAATTCTAAAATCCTGTCATGTGTATATCATTTCTGTTACTTATCTGTTTCCGCTGTTGGGTGCGGTCAGATTTGTCAATGACAGTTGTACTATCTCTGACCCTGCAGAATGCGTCTTGTCCCCAACTCCCCTGCAAAATCCTTCTAAAAACCTGTACTAGGAGACAGAGTGAAATATTTTTCTAAACTGTCCATGGAAAATGTATTATAAAATCTTTATCAAGTAAAAAACAAAGAGTATCTAGTCCATGAATGATGTAAAATGAGTACTATAGATTTGTCAGACAGCTTATTAATAAATATATAGGCTTATATTTTGTGATGTTTATGATATTTTCAAGTTTTTTTGAATGTGCAGTGTATTGTGGTATCATTTCTTTTCAAAAATTTATTCACATTCACATCTGGTTTTGTAGTTAAACATTTTATATTCTTTTTCTTAAAGAGGACCCTCCAAATAGTATAAACTTCAGGCTCCAAAAATATGTGGATTACTCCTGTTGTAAATTCAACAGGAGCTAGCTGTTGATGTCATGGTGATTGTTGTTTTTAAACAGAATATAATATGATCAGAATTCTGCTTTACCAAGATGTTAAATTAATAAGATTACCAGAAAAACTACAAGTTAACAGAAAAATTGAAATATTATTGACCTTCCATACAATAAGTGTTGATTACCTATGCTAGAGTAGGGGTCACGAAGTTCAAAGAGGTCAGTAAATTACTTGGGAATTTCTCATAATATTGACAAGTCTTAGCAGTGCTATACTGCATGATCTTAGAAAATCCCCCAAGCTCGCTGTTCCTATTAAAATAGATTATTAAAACAATAGAACATATAAAGACTTCAAATATCTAAATTTATTTTTAACAACCATATTTATTCCCTTATTGCTATGAATAGACTGTCAACACTGCCATGATAAGAACATCTTATCTCCTGGAGACTAAAGTCTAAATAAGTGTATCAAGAAACCAATTTTCTTGTCCTTATCCACATAACTATATTTTTATTTTTATTTAATTGATTGGGGTGACATTGGTTAATAAAATTACGTAAGCTTCAGGTGCAGTTCTATATTACATCATCTGTATATTGTGTTGTGTGTTCACCACTCAAAGGCAAGTTTTCTACTGTAACCATTTATCCTCTCTTCACCCCCCCACTCTAATCTTCATACTGTTGTCTGTGTCTATGAGTTTATGGTTTTTGGTTTTTTGCTTAATCCCTTCGCATTTTTCACTCAGGTTTCCAAACCCCCTCCCCACTGACAGCTGTCAGTCTGTCCTCCGTATCTATGAGTCTGTTTCTATTTTGTTTATTAGCTTTTTTTGTTCATTAAACATATAAGTGAAATTGCATAGCACTTGTCTTTCTGTGATTGGCTTATTTAACTTAGCATAATACTCTCCATGCCCATCGATGTTGTCATAAAAGGTGAGATTTCCTTCTTTTCATGGTTGCATAGCATCCCATTATGTAAATGTACCACATCTTCTTTATCCACTTATCTACTAATGGATGCTGGACTGCTTCCAAATTTTGGCTATTGTAGATAACACTGCAGTGAACTTAGGGGTGCATATATTCTTTCGGATCAGTGTTTCAGGTTCCTCAGATAGATTCCCAGAATTGGAATTGCTGGGTAGTAACGCACTTCCATTTTAAAACTTTTGAGGTAACTCCATAGAGTATACCGCTTTCCACTGTGGTATACCAATCTGCATTCCCACCAACAATGAACAGGGGATCTCCTTTCTGCACCTCTTCGTTGATGTATTGACAATAGCCATTCGGAGAGGTGTGAAGTGATATATCACTTAGGAAAATAGCAATATATCTCTAATTAAGAAAGATACCTGTAACCATGATTGTGAAGCAACATGAAACACTAAAGGGCAATGCATAGTAGAATAATTTATAATATTCTATTAATTCTGTAAGAAAATAGAGAGATCTGGGTTAGTCTCAGGTTCCATTTGATGATATATTTATTTGAAGACTTATTTAAGTATTTGAAAGTTAAATGTAAATTCAAGGTAATTATGTGCAAAGGTGATTAGGTTTGTGTTATGTTCTGTTAATGATTTTAGGAAAAACTTAGGACAATAAACTGCGTACCCAATCTGGCAGAGAATAGTTACTACCTTGTCTGTTTCTATGGAAATGCATCTGGTAATGGCATGACACTGAAAAGGAAATAAAAAGTTCATCAGTCAAACATATTCTTTTAAGCACTAATAATTGTCATGTGCACACATGTACACACATTTGTGTGTGCACACATTCATTTTTAAAAATTCAAATGGACTGTGATTTTTGAAAACTGAATCAAGTGACAATTAATATTGTGTGTACACATCTATATCTGACAAAATTAGAGAAGGTGAGGCAAAATAAATTGTGAGGTAGATAAATTTCTTTAATACAGAGTGTTCTTCATATCTAATAGTAAAGCTTTACCACAAAAAATAAATCACTATGCTATTTTTAATCACATTGCAACAAATACTTGTACTAAGCATGAAAAGACACAAGTGAATGTGAAAAACTGTATTGCAGCACCCTAAATTTAGTAAATGTTTTTTCCTCAAAACATTGGGTGCCAGAGAATCAAGGAGCAAGAAAATTTAAGCACAGCCTTATCCGATATTCTTATTTTAGAGGTGAGGAAATAGTTAAGTCCATTTATCCAGGGGTGCTCATCTAGTAATTCATTGTCCTGACTCCCAGTGTTTATTGTCTTTCTTTTCCCAAAGATGGCAGATCAGTAGGGTTCATACCTTAGCGTCCATTCCCGCATCCAAGGTGGAAGCTCGCAGCGTTCTTTCCTGCCAGGTTCCAGCCCCGCAGGTCCTCAGCTGCAGTGAGCACACTGCGGTTCCCTCCCTGTAGCCCATGTTTAGTGATCGAGAGGAAACCTTCAGAAACAGCATAAAGAGCTGTCTCTGTAAGCAAGGTTTTGTTTTAACCTCTTTCTGGTGAGTCAATAAACTTTCACTGGACAATGACTTTAAAGATTAATAAGTCTAATCATTTCAACTAAAATCCATAAATATTTTGGGATCTATACAGACTCCCTAATAGCTGATCCCAATATCAAATTCACTAAATGTGAATGGTGGCTTAATTATTATGGACACGATCATGAGGGTCATGTATTATCACAAACCCCTGTTCATCTCCAAAAATCTGTCTACGTGCACTTTCTGACAAACCCATTCGACATCCAACCTGCACAATTCAGGTCTTCCAATCAGATTGTGGGCCCATGTAATCATGAAATAATTTGCTTTCAGGGTAGATAAGTTAATGATTTGTAGATATGGTCCCAAGTTTTTAGATTTTGGAATGATAACAATGATAGTGTCAACATTCCAGTCTATATTCAGAACAAAGATGGTTAATTGGTAGGCTCTTTTTCTTGACCTTTCAAAGAGAGAAATTATTTTTTAAAAAGGGATTTTTATTGGTACTAAGAAACAATGCACATATTTAACTTGTACACCAGAACTAAATATGAAATGCTATATTTAAACATGGATTTGAAAGCCAATGCAATACAAATGAGATATGATTATTGAAAAAAAGACACTATTTTTAATTAAAGATTCTAAGTTTTCCAGCCAAAATATTCAAAAATATAAATATATAAAATTTAGAAATAAATAAAGACTTAATTAGGATAATAACTTAGACATTACTAGTTCTCTGTATGACAGCAGTAAGGAAACAGAAAAAAATAACGTGGGAACACAAAGATCTCTGTAGCCATAAATATAAAAACTATAAATATAGCCAACATATCACATAGGAGGTTTTTGCCTGTGTATCACAAAACCCTGGCTTGCGCTGCCTATTCGCAAAGGACAAATTGTTTAAAATAATCAAAAACACTAGCGTGAAGATGAACTTCAGATGAAGTTTAATCCTGTGTCTTGGTGATATTGCCTAACAAATTATTTATGCTTCTCTAGCCTTTGAATTCCATTATATCATCTTGATTAATGCCTTCTTTAGATGAATGTCAGCAAAATTTTGGGCTATATGTTTCCCTGTTTCTGTCCAGAGGTTAAGATTAATGTCTTTTTCTCAGCATTTTTAGCAAAGGTCTAATTGGACTAATTGAGGCCAATTATCCATTGTAGTAGGCAGAATAATGACTTCCCAAAGATGCCCACATCCTTATTCCTGAAACCTGAGAATATGTAACATGACGATGAGTAAAGAGGAGTTAAGGCAGCAGAGAAGCAGCACCCTGGCTTTCAGTGTAATCACAAGGGCCCTTATGTGTGGCAGAGGGCAGCGGAACAGCCAGTGTGAGGGTAAGATGATGTGTGAAATATTCCAAAGTGGGCAGCTTTTAGAGGCTCAAAAACCAAGAAAACAGGTTTTCCTGTAGAGTTTTAGGAATTAATAGAGGCACATTTCAATTAATGGTAATGTCATTCTAAAGGTAGTGTTTCAGTCACTTGAAAAGATGAACGTATTCTTAATAATTAGTCAAATTGGTTATCTACTATGAAAAAAATAGATTGGAATCATACTAATACAAATTTTATAATGAATTAAATTTCTAAATGTAAAGAACATTCTAAAGTTACTCAGTGAAAACATGAGGGTATTTATTTCATATTCTTAAGATGAAGATAATTTTATAAAGACAAAATGCAAATTTAAAGACAAATGAGGATTTGACTCAAATATATTTTAATCTTACCAAGGCTGTAAGGCAAATGTTAGTTCCGTATATGATTTTCAAATAAAATTTTGAGGTCAGGTTATTATAATCTATTATTAAACTCATGTCATCTTAATCATCAGTCTCAGTTTCAAGATTCTAATTCATCAAAATAAACAATTACTCAAGAATATGTTTGTATATATATGTATATATATAATTTATTATGGTACAATATGCAGGCACTAAAAAGATATATTAGACTTATATGTACTGATATGACATATTCTGAAGTTAAAAAATGGTAACTAAAATGTAAACTATAGTGCTCGATTTTGTGAAGTACAAATGTTTATGTATAATGTGTTTTGTGTATGTACATTTCAGAGTGAAAGCAATTGCATTTCTAAGAAAAGTAGCTGGAAAGATCAATGGCAAATATTGCTCTTTTTTTCCTCTCCTTCCTATCTTCCTCCTTTCTTTTTTCCACCATCCCTCTCTCCCTCTCTTCCTTTCTTTTACTTGTTAAAAAAATATTTAATAAACACCTACTATAATCAAGCTGCTATTATAGACACAACAAAGGAAGATAATTGGGTGGGAATGAAGCATGACCATCTAAAAAATTTAGGTCTATCTAGTTTAAATATTTTTCAAAGTCTGTATTTATATATAGTGTAGTCAATCAATACATTTAAAATGCATTTTTCAGTTTAGTGTACAACTTAATTAGTCTTGTCATTTTTCTCTGCTGTGCAGCTAGCTGTCAGCATAATCCTGAATATTTTCGTCACACAATAGAATTTTTCACGTCTATTTATAGTTAATCTCTATGCTCATTGCCAGCCCTAGGAAACTGCCAATCCACTTTCTGTCTCTATAAATTTTCTTTTCTCTAAACTTTATTATTGTTAGTTTAAGGTGATCAGAATATTCTATTCATATTAAATTTTGGGTATAGAGAGAAAATATATATTATTGTATTTTTGGTAACTATAATAATTTTTCTGTCAAACCCCACCTACTATGGAGAGGAAAAAAATAATCATACACTTCAGTTGTTTTAAATATAATCTCAACATACAATTGAAATAGAATCCTATAGAACATAGCATTTCGAAGTTTCTCACTTGCATAAAATTGTGCATTATATCAGTTATCATTTCTTATATTTTATCACTGTATAGTGGTATATAGATGTGTGGATAGGGCAGGAGTATTGTGTAAGCTCTTGTGTTTAGATGGTGCTGGGAAAAAAGGAAAGAATCAGGGTCCTCACATGTTGCATCCTCTTGCTCCCTTGGCGTTGGTCTTGTGTTTTGCCCAACCGGGTGCTTCTTGCTGCGTCTCCAAGTTGAAGACAAACAATTTTAACGAGTTTGTGGACTTGTTGTGGGGCTGGGGGTGGGGAGGAGATTTTTATGTTTTCCTTGAAGTGAAACAATCGGCATCACCCTGGAAAGAGATGTAGTTCACAGAGACCATTTATGTAATAACCGAGCGTGTTACTAGAATGGATTAACTTGAGCCTAATAAGGAAGATATTTTCAATATGATGAATGATCTTATTAGATTCGTTTGAGCAGTCGGAGACTATTTTCAGAGAATTGAGCAGATTGAACATAGGTAAGAAACAAGGTATGAAAATAACTACAGAGCTGGAAGTAGAATTTATAAGAAAGGCGAAAATAGTTTACCTTGTTGCACGTGGACATGTGATGCCTCCATGGATATGACAAGTTATTTCAAGTGGGAAGACTACCGTCTGCCTTTTATTTCAGTTTCTAACAAGAAAACACATTTTTACATTACACTGAGTTACATTTACCTTAGAAGTCAGAAGTTTCTAGATAACTGAGGAGTGTTAGTAAAATATTTCAAAACTAAGAGAGACAGTGTACGGCCAGCAATTCAGACGGGGTCCTATTGAGGAATGAGGCAGGTAAACTCAACCAAACACATCTCAAAAACATTAAGAACAAATAACAAAAATACCCTCTATTTCTATATTTGAGCATGAATCTCTATTCTTATTTTTGTATTTTCTAGCACAAGAAACGTAATGTTTCTCCAATCCTGTTAAACCAGCTAGACTCTAGACTTGAAGAACAGATTCTTTTCATTCATCCATTTATCAATCTACCCTCATAGGATACTATGGAAACAGTGCTGTGATGTAGAAAGAAGTTACATTTTGTGAGATTATCTAGTCAACACCATAGATGTTGATTTATAAATGAGTTACTTTATGCATGTGCTAAGAGAATTGCCTAGGACATTGTAGGTCCTATAAAAAAATTGCAAATTTTATTACTGTTGTTGTTAATCAGGGAAGGCTATTAAAAATTTTTGGGGTAGTGGCAAAATGCCAACCTTTGGATTTATCAAAAGTGTTATAAAAACATATAGGTATTGTGTGGAAAGGCAGGAACAAATAGAAAATGAGGTGGTTATTGACAGAAGACAAGTAAGTCTAGACTTGAAATTATACGCAATATGATACCAATATGAGTTTTGAATTTTGGAGTAGAACAAATCAAAATAAATCTTATTGTGTACTGTTGGTAATTTTAGATTTAATATTTAGAATAGAGAAGTTCACAAATATTTTTGACTATATGTCTTACCAGTCTCAGGAGTCAACTTGTAGTGGTCTTCTGATATACACAGTAGTCTTAATATATTTACATATCATAATAAATAGGCAGATAGACAAATAAAGTATTTATTTGTGTGTATGTGTGTGTGAAAGTGTGAGAGAGAGAGAGAACATACGGTGGTATCATTGACAGGTTTTTATTTTTTCCAAGTGCAGAAGTTTTTAAAACAGTGAGATGAAAACTAGCACTGAGTACGAGGGGAGACCCCCCCCCCAAGAAAAGACAGAATTATCTTCTGGAGGGTGGGCCCCTTGTAGTACAGGATTCCCCCTTTAGGTGAGAGTTCTAGGAACCCATCTATATCCATGTACCAGCAGGTGTTATTGTGAGAGGCTGAGTTCAACTTCAGTAAATTTTTTTGAAGACTCTTTCAACCTGTTAACCCATTTCATGATGGGTTATTTACAAGCACACCTGTCCACACCACACTGAGGGTTCAGCAGTTTTTTGACCAAAAACAGCATGACCCCCCTTGCCCCACCCTCCCTATTCATCCATGAGAGACTGTTTTGTTTGTTTCCCTGAAAGAAAAAAGTCCTCAAAGGGAAACATTTTGCCTATGTGGAAGAAGTGAAACAAACAAACAAAAAAAAGCAGAAGCACTAAAACAACATCAAAATCTACAAGTTCAAAAGCTGTTTTGAGCAGTGGAAAAAATGTCTCAATTGATATATTGTACCAAATGGAGAGTACTTTGAAGGTGACTGAAGTTTTAATATGTAAGAATAAATACAAAGTTTTCTATAAATAAATTCCACATTTTTGGGGTCTCCCATTGTTTATAGAAAAATTAAAATAAATGAAAAAGAAATTAGATGTCAAATAATTCACAAAATATTAGAAAAGTAACATAACGAAATATCTTGTAGTCTTTAATGGGAGAAGTCAATTAGCATAGTTTTTCCTTTCACTGTTAATATAGGTCAGTGTAATTTCAATAAAGATGGTGGCCAATATGAGACTTCACTTTGAAAAACATTTTCATGTATGTGCCTCATAATTTTTTGCCTACTTTAAGTTGAGCAAAAAGGATAAAGGACTCATGGACAAGGACTATAGTGTGGTGATTGCTGGACAAAGGGGGAAGAAAGGGGACAAATGGTAATGGAAAAAGATAAATAAAAACAAATTTAGAAACTTCCTAGACAATAAGAAGCATCACTTTTTTCATGTATTTTAATGCTACGAGCACAGTGAAATAAAGGGTGTGGCAAATTATTTACACATATATGAAAAAGACTTTGGACTATATCTTCTTTATTTTATTCCCAAATAAAGATCTCTCAGAAATATATTGTCCTATTATCATAGACAACTTCATGTCTTCAAGCTTTTAAAAGTAATGAAAGTAAAAAGTCAGCTTTCTTCAATTAGAAAATGTTCATTCTTTCCTATAACTACTCTTCAGGAATCTTAAAGTTTCAAGTAATGATGTCCAAACACTAAGCGGATTAGTCATGACTAGGTGTAGACACTCAGATACCTATGTTCCGTTTCCCCCTCCCTCTTTCTCTCTCCCCCTCCCTCTTCCCCGCCCCTCTTTCTCTCACTGTACACCCCCTGACCCCTTCATATGTACAGCATGCAGGCACAAAACACTAATCATTTAAAAATTTTAATCTCTTTATTTTGCCTATATTCACTCATTTCATAACAAAAATCTCCTTCCTAAAAAGAACATTAAGTTTACATAAATCAATCTTAGCAACCCACAAGGATAAATACACCCCTCACTCTCAACTCCAATTATACAAGCCCAGGTAAAGGCTGTAAGCTCGTTTGGATCATGAGCTCATCTCAAGGCCAATCACCATGGCCAGAGTCTTGGGGTGCTATGAACAGCCCATAATGAGTTCGATACTCAAGGGTTGAGGCTTCAGGGTCTGTTAGCAGTAAGAAAAAATAGATTGACTGACATTAATGAATGTTAGCCATTTGTACTGATCCTTTAAAGCCCTGAAAACTAAAGCAGCTCTTTTCAGCTTAATGAATATCTAATTAATTCTCTCTATTTGTCAGTTTCTCTGCTAGATAATTAAGCCAAATTAAAGACCATCAAGAAGAATGTCTGTTGTTATGTTAATAATAGAAGCTATCTTTTATTGGATAAAAATAAAATATAATAGATGTTTTATCAATATTATGTTTAACATTAAAAAATATGCTCTTGCAAAAGCATGCTAATTAGTATTTTCAGTTTTTTACTTGGAATTTCTGAGCAACCACAATGTTAAAAAAAAAAGTCCTAGGTCTCATAAGTAGTGTCAAAACCATAATTTATAGAGTCACTCTGACCCTAAAGCCATGCATTTCTGTTATGCCCCTTTACGACTCTCTGTTCCATCCTGTTGCTACTACTAGTCCAGAAAGGAGATACAAAAAAATTATTACAATGGAAAGCCTTGTAATGGAGGTATGAATTCAGTAGGGATGTATCCCATTTGGAGGAAGCTGCCTACCTAGAAAGGTGGATCTTTTTTACATTAGAAAGGAAGATAGAAAAATGAAATCATGATTCAAAACACACAAATCTACTATTTTTCAACCACAAAAATTCAAGAAGTGACAAATAAAACAAATATTTAATATACAATGTATCTTAGATGGCAGAGCAATAATAAACTATACTGCATATGCAAATATGTAGTCTAGCAAGAAATTTATCTGAATGCAGAGGTATAATAAAACCACTCCACTCCCACCTACTTGCCATTACTAAGACTGTTTTTCCAGTTTAGATTTCTTCCCTTAGGATTTGAAAAAAATGTTCAAGATTATAAAATTAATGGCAAACACATTTTACTTCTGACATTACATTGATTTCCACATTTTATAAGCTTCATAAAAGCAAGTAAACAAAGGCATGTGATTATTTGAAGTTTATATAAAATAAAAAATATAAATCTCAATATAGTTTGAAAAAATTTATTAGGTATATCTTTTTTTTCATGGATAGAAGTCCATTTTCCTTCTACAGTTTAATATTTACCTATTTGTCATACTAATTAAAAAGGAAATATCCAAGATGCAAAGTTAGTAACTAATGTACTATTTTATTTGATGTACATTCATAGATTATTTTTGAAGCTGAATTGAAAAATTACAATATTTTATTGAATAATGAACCTACAGTTTATAGGTTCGTATGGAGATTTTTATTATTTCTTATTATTCACACTACAATGGCATCTTAAAATATTCACAGCTGTTTAAGTTGAATTACTGTAACTTTGAAGAAAATGTGAAACTAGTCTTTTGCCATCTCATGTGCTCCGTTTTAATCAAGGTTGAATCAAATCCACAAGAGAGATGAATGTGCGGATTCATTGTATTTTCTCCTTCTATATTTGAGGAAAAATCATTTTCGACTGAGTTCTCAGGATTTAGAACGTCTCCCCCACCAACCCGCTTCCCCACCACAGAATTACTTAAGAATGACTAAAGACAAAGGATACGACTCCTATTAACTACATGTTTTCAAAGTTGTTCCCATGCTGTCACTAGTGTGCATTTGCTATGTAGCCTTTCCTGTAAGTCGGCCTTAGTTCCCTGCTCAGGTCGTCTGATCTGGGCCTTAAGAGCCAAATGCACCGAGCCTCCTATATGACCACAAGACCCACAAGGTGACACTGGCACCTAGAAATAACAGGGAGCCAACTCAGGTGATTATGCTATTCACTTGGACTTTATTAATGCAGTTTCACTCAGATTTTATTAATGCAGATTTAATCCAGATCTATACTAAACTAAAAATATTACTAATCACTCAGAAACAATCAGTAATAATATCACATAAGGAAATTGGAGGGAAACAAACCCGAGTCCCAGAGTCTCAGTCTGAAGGACTGGAAGACAGCACAGTGAGCAAGGGAGTCCCCAGCATCTTACAAGGAAGGGTCTCCCGAGCCAAGTGGGCAGCAGGGCAGACGAAGTCCCCATCCAGCAGGGCAGAGCCTCCAGGAGCTGATGCCAAGGGAGATCAGCATGGCATGGAGCAACACTCTGCTGTGTGGAGCTCGGCTGTGTCAGCAGTGGCCTGGAGCCTGCCTCAGTTATACCTTGAAAGTGGTGTACTCCACCCTTCTGGGTCACTTGACTCTTGTCTTGGCACCCCTGATGGAGTCTTCTATGGGTGATACCACTACACAGACACGGCTGTTCTGGTCATAGGTATAGGTATCTTGGCCGTGTTTCCTTGCCAGATGTGTCTAGCATGACTAGGTAATTTCTCTCTTGAACCAAAGCATCATGGCTGGCTGGCAGCCAGCTTGGTTGACATGAGTGACTCCATTTTGTTTTATATAAGTTATGCTATTGGTACTTGACTGTGCCAATGCCATTTTGTTGGTCCTGCTCTCATGTCATTTAGCTAGTCAAGTTTGCTTTATATCTTTGTGGACTATCTGTATATTGTAATTTGAGAAAGCATCAATGGAAGGGCCTGCTGAAAATTATCATTCAGAAATACCTGAAATTTGCATTTTTCTTTACATGCAAATATTAAGCTCTAGTGACTTAATATGTCTGAACTTACTAAAAACTGAACAATGGAGAATGAGAACATGTGGTTGTCTGGAGAGAAGCATAGAAATAGAAAGGAGAGGAGGTGAGGGGAAGTTCTAGAGTAAAGAAGGTGCACAACTTAGAACATAAGCCCTTTCTTGGTCAAGGCCTGTGATATGCACATGTTTACCTTTTGTAAGGAGTGGTGTGTTGTTTTGTCAACATGTAGTTGGTGCTAAATAAAAGTTTCATGCATTAATGAGGATGAAATGAGAAATTTCAGAATGCATTTAAATGGAGAAATGACATGTGTTTATTAAATTACAAGGCAACTGAAAAAAATAGAATCAACATAATGCCTTAATTTTAAAAACTTTGACATGATTCCAGCCTCACTTTTATTGACTCAACCCTACCCTCATTGATACGTTGGCATAAAAGAGCTGTAAATGATTGTTTATGACTTTTCTATAATTCTTCCAGAACCATATATAGTGGTTTACTATATCAGCTGGTTCTGTTTAGATCTAAAATTAGATAAATGTTTTCTGAAAATAACACCCTGACCCCATGGCAATGGCACCATTAATGGAGGGATGAAGAATTTGAGTCGGCTAATGTGAAGAGGGGATTGTAATGAAGAAAGTGGAAGATAATGATAAACCATGAACACTGGGTGTAATGGGTGTTAGAAAATAAAAAAATGAGTGTTAATGTCAGATGTGTAATCTTTGGGTCTTATGCTCCATGACTACGCTTGTTCTAATCTCCTATGTTTGCTCTGGTGTACATACATAAACATCATTGAACTCAGGATGACAGTCACCTTGACTAAAGCACAGGACAGAAAGGAAAATTTATTGGGTCCTACTTATTCTCTGGCTTCCTGATTGGGAAAAACTGCTAGATCTCAATGTTTAATAATTATTGACATAAAGTAAAATCAACACAGTAGAAAACTAAGAATTATCAGTAAGATATCATAAAGAGCAGATGGTGAATTTTCATTTATTTCCCAGTGTCTGTAATCTAAGGAAATCTGAAATCCTATGTCATTTCTCCAATAATTCTACTTAGAAATATAGATGTAGTGGCAATAATAATATCTACCTGTACAGTGAAGAATTACCTAGATTGGCTTTTGTCCATATTCTTGGGAGATAACCTCTAAACCCTTGGGGTTTTCCTGAGTCATAGGATTGTTTTGTTTGTTTGTTTGTTTGTTTATTTGTTTTTAAGTTAATGGCGGGACCCTTAGATTACAACTGAAAGTTTAATGCCAACAGAGATGAGTCTAGGTGGAGGCTGGCTATGTCAGAAAGACTAAGCGTGTGCTCGGAGAACGCATGTGCCATGAGAGACTTTGTGCCATGAGAAATCACCTTGACCTCCAGAGATGGGGGAGGGAGATTGAATTCAAGTGTGTGGATAATAACCGAACCAATCATGCCCCCAAGACAAAGTCTTCATAAACATTAGACCCAAAGCTCAGATGAGTTTCTGGTTTGACAGTATTCTGCATATTCCCATTTTTTAATGCTTGGAGAGTAATGTATCCCAGAGGACATAGAATCTCCAGACTTGAAACACTTCCAGTTTCAGATTCTGCCCTATATATCTCTTCCTTTCACTAGTTCTGATTTGTATCTTTTTGCTATAATAAAACTATAATGATACCACTTTCCTTAGTTCTGTACTTTTTTCTAGCAAATTATCAAACATAAGGATGATTGTAGGAATCTCCAGATTTGTAGACAGATGGTTGACAGTGAGGCTGGCCCTGGAGACCCCAAACTTATGGTTGATGCCTAGAGTCTTAGACATACTTAGCTGTATGAAGGACCGAGCCCTGTACCCACGTTTGGCTAACTCTGAGCATTATCACTTACAGAATGTCCACTATATCCCAGGCAATGTATCTTAGAATTTAAAATATATTTCTGTGGTAGTCAACCACCAAGATGGTCCCCAATAATCCTAATCTCTTGTATTTACTCACTTGTGTCATCCGTTCTTACATTGCGTTGGGACTGACCTTTATGTTCAATAGAGGATGGTAGATGTGAAGGTATGTGACTTCCATCTTCCTTTCGTTCTCTTAAATCACTTGTTCTGGAACAGCCATTTGTCATGGCATGGAAACACTTCAGTGGCCCCATGGAGAGAACTGTGTGGAAAGGAGCTATAGTTGTTAGCCCATGGCTAACACCAACTTGCTTCAACCAACCTTGGAGTTGAATCCCCCAGGCTTGTCAGGCTTTTAGATGACTACAGTCTCAGTGAATTCTGACTGCAACAAACTCAGAGACCCCAAGCAGCAATTGCCCACTGAGTCTTTCCTCAATTTCTGACCCACAGGCTCCATGAGCTGTGAATGATTGTTTTGTGCCACAAATTTCTGGGTAATTTGTTATGCAGCATTGGATAAACTAAATAATGATTTTCTGTATTCCAGTTCATTTAATCTGAACATGAATCTCTCAGATTGTTATTATCATACACAATTTATTGATATCACCAACAATTTCTCCTGACATATGACCAGTTTCCTGACCTCATTTTATTTAAGTTCTCAGTAGGGTTTTCAACAGTTGTCCATCCTCTGCCTATGCAGCCTTCAGTGACACTGCTTTCTTTCTGCTTTCACACTTTTGTTTCTTGGTTTTCTTTGAATATCTTTCCTCTTCCATCTTCAGTCTAAATGTTCATTTATGGGACGGCTCAAGAGCTGTACTTCTTCTCTTCTCCATCTACATATTTTCCTTGTTATTTCACCTAACTCTAAGCTTTAAATATAAGGATGTTTCCTATTTATTCATCTCATACTTTATCTATACTAATACCTTCTCACATTTCCATGTGAATATCTGATGGGTTTTTCAAAGGTTATTTGGTCAAAATATGAATATTTACTAACATCCCCTACCTTCCCTTCCAACAGAAACCTCTCCCCCACCCCAGTCGCCCTCATTCTGGTCCATGACCCTATTAACCATACCGTTATTCTGGTTAAAAGAATCCTACAGATAATTTTCAATTCCTCTCTTTGTCTTATAATCCACATTTAATCTGTTGCCAAATCCTCTTTGGTTCTGCCACAAAATACATTTCAAACCCTGCAATCACCATGTCCGCTTCTAACTTCCTAGGACCAAGATCCCATCGTCTCTCATTGAAGCTGGTACAATAGACCCCTAAACGCTTTTCTTGCTTTTGTACTTGAGTTTTGTCCATTCATAGTTCAGCTATCAGAAGGGTGTTCAAGGAAATAAATAAATTATATCAAATCATAAAAGTCTTAACATTTCTTATACCTTCTCACAGCAGACAGAAAAAATAACGAACCTCATACCATGCCTTCTTAGGTCTTGCGTGATTGGACCTCAGGTGCTCTTTCTAATTTATCTCTCCTTCACTCTACTCTGGTAACAGCGACTTTCATAACATTTCTCAAATATGGCAAGGTTATTCCCACCTTAAGGCTTTTGTTTTTCTTATTTCTCCTTTATGACAAGTTTCCTTAGTTTAGCACTTGGCTGGTTCCTTGTCATTACTCAGATCTCAACCAAATGCTATTGCTTTTGCCAGGCATTTTTTGATCACCCTATTTACAATGCCCTTGTTTCTCTCATACTCACTAGTTACCTGTTTACATAGTATTTAGTAATAATGACAATAATTTTATAGCATTTAACACAATTCTAAGTTGTAACTTTAATTGTTTATTGTCTCCTCACACCTCAGTAGTATCTTAGCTTTCTGCTGCCAGGAGACATGTCTTGATTACCATAGTATTTTTTTCTGGAGGGTATAAATATTTTCAGAAGAGATCCTTGCTTTCTAAGAGTTTAACTAACTTATCCAAAATCACATACATATTAAAAATCATTCCAGGTTGATCTGTCTATATGTAAAAAATAAAAAAAAGTTCTAGCTCTCAAACATCACGACTTTCGGGAAGTAAGGCGTTTCCGTTGTGGGTGGCAGTTCCATTGTTAATGGCAGAAGGAACATTTGCTGGATTTGTCGATTGTCAGTCACTATCTATTTCTTTCCATTTTATGTTTTCTCCTAAATCTGGGAAGTTAAAAGCAGAGACGCAGTAAAGTTGACCTAGGTGCAAAAGATAGAGAGTATAGTTTTCCTCTTACTAGCTGTGATCTTAGGTAAATTTTTCAACCACAAACTTTATTCCACTCAACAATAAAATTGGCTTTAGCTCTGGCTGGTGCAGCTCAGTGGATTGAGTGCTGGCCTGGGGAACCGAAGAGTCCCTGGTTCGATTCCCAGTCAGGGCACATTCCTGGGTCGTGGGCCAGGTCTCCAGCAGGGGGTGTGTGAAAGGCAACCACACATTAATGTTTCTCTCCTTCCTCCTCTCTAAAAATAAGTAAATAAACTCTTTTAAAAAATAGAGTAAAATTGGTTTTAATAATTTCTCTTAGGGTAAGGAGAAAGAAATGTGAAACATAATTTACAATTTATCTTATCCAATGCCAGCCACACAATAAATATTTAAATGCCTGATACCTTCTTCATTATTATTGGTATAAATTATCTTATTATTCAAATCATTTCTTTGAACTATATCTTGTCTTAATTGTGATAGAAATAATTATTAGGCTATAAATTGTACCAGAAACTAAGACCTCGATGATTTGCTCATCCTTTGCAAAATTACCTCTGTAGCCAGCAGCACACAGCTCTGATTCCAATATTCTCTCATTTACTGTAGGCTCCAAAGTTAGCAGGAGCTGATGCAGTTCCTCATCTCCTAATAAATAGCTTCTGGAACTAATAAAAACATTCTCCTTCATGGCATTCAGTGTGCTAATAATTGATGAATAAATAGATCAATTAACAACCTATAACTCAGTGATATTTATTAAAACACTGTTTGCTAATTAGAGATCTTTAGTCAAGAAATTACACCCCACACCCTCTCCATGTCTCCCACTCCACCCCCAACAAACACATTTCCTTCCGTAACAAACCATAACTCTACTCTAGAGCTCTCGCCATTTTCTCTGTGAAGTCATTTGACTTTTTCACTCCAACCAAATCCCACAAAGGTTGGTGTTAAAGTCAAAGTGCATTTTTCTTACAATTTGTCCATTTGCTGTTTACAAACTGTAAATTGTTGCTTGGTCATCAAGGTGACTGACGGTCCATCTTGCACTGAAGTGTAATATCCAGAGTTTGTTTTTTTGTTTTTTTTTTAACTAACAATATATTACTTTTTGGCATCAGCAAGTCCCAATTGATTTTCAGAACAAATTAAATGCCCTGATGGTTATAATATGGTGATTTATCACCAGAGTCAGAAGCACTTTTGCTTTGCAATGGATTTAAGCAAAAGGTTGAGAGAAAACTCTACCTCCATAGGTATAGGATTGAAAATCTGAAGGGTGCAGACACTAAATGTAAGCATTTCATAAGGATTTTAGACAAGAAAACTACCAAGCTAGACTGTCAGGACTATCGGGGAAGTCCTGGGGAAACTGAGTTATTAGAAACAAACAACAGCAACAACTGTGCATAATAAAGTTGAGATGTGTACTGTCCAAGTTGCACGTACTGTTCATTGCTTTGGGTTTTTCTTGTGGTCACTGAGGAAGAAAAGTAACATTTTGTCAACACTTCATAAAGCATCACTTGCTCAGGTCATGAGATATGTTGTAATTTTTTGTACTGTGTCCTAAACAAAGAATCTAAACAATTGGGGCAACTAAGTGATTTGGGGAATCACTACATTAAGAACTAGAGTATCTCAGTCAGGACATTTTCTTGTTAATTGACAGAAAATCTAGTTTCAAAATGGCTTATGTAAACAAAACACTTGTTTTGATTGCATTTTCAAGACTGTGTATACAGCATATTGAAAAAAGAGATTATAGTTGTTTTTTCTTTTTAGGTTATTTTGTTCTTGTCGAAGTAATGAGTATTTTGTCATAGTGGTGAAGGGAGTGTGAATAATTTGTCAATGTTTGTTTTTGATTCCTCAGAATAAAAATACGATAGGCTTAATCTGAAGTTGTGACACCTGTGGCTGACGTATTTTGACTTTTCGCCTTTGTGTTAGTTTTATAGAAGTTTTGTAACAAAATGCTACAGACTGGGTGACTTAAACAACAGAAATGTATTGTCTCACAGTTCTGGAGGTTAGAAACCTAAAATCATGGTGTTGGCAGGGTTAGTTTCTTCTGAGGGCTGTAAGGCAAATACCTACTCCAGGTCTTGTATCTTGGCCTAGAGATGGTTGGGCTCTCTCTCTCTGTCTTTTTGCATCACTTTCTCTCTCTGTGTGTCAGTGTACAAAAATTCCTCTTCTTATGTGGAGACCACTCATGTTGTATTAGGACCACCGTGATGATCTCACTTTAACTTGATTACCTCTCTAAGGACCTTTCTATAAATATGGTCACAATCTGAGTTACTGGGGTCTAAGACTTTGACATAAGCATTTTGAGAGGACACAGTTCAACCCCTACTGACCTTCCAGACCCAGCAACAAGCGAAGAATGTGATCTTCAGAGAACACAATTTCTGAGGTACTAAGGACTTCTGGTCTCTGTACAGTTTTATTTAAGACCCAAACTGTGATAGAGGGACAAGGACATTTTAAGTTTTTGGATATTTTTGACAATCCAAATCTAGTGACAAATAGTAGTGAGGAAGACATCTGGGGATATTGATATATTTTCATCTCAAATGTGTGTTCTCTTTGAAGTATCTACTTTTATATTTTATAAAGACTTAGTCAAATGTGATTACATTTCAGTACTTTTAAAAGCTTTTTCTTTAGTGCTGTTTCAGTATAATTTCATTTCCTTTTTGAAAAGCTTTTATTTTCCTAATGTATGTCATAAGAATGGATTGTAGATAAAATACAGGCAGCTGTAAAAATGCTTTAAAACGTACCCACAGACACAGCAATTTGGGAAAGAAAATGGAATATTTATTTTCTGAAGTCAATTCATTATAATTATGAATATGTGTTTATATGTTGGTGATGCGAGGTAAAAAGACATATGACCTTTTATTATTTTGTTAATGCTTATCTCAGATTTTTTTTATATTAGATGCATTGGTATTTCTCTTTGAGAATGAAAACATAAAAATGTTAGATTTTGACTCATCCCCTCTATTCATTGCCTCATCCTCAAATAAGAGTGCTGACCTCCCAACCAGCACAATGCAGGGTGGGGAAAGGAAATGCTAAGCTTTGACATAGTGATGTTGGGTACAGTGGCTACTCATAAATAACATAAACATGCACCATGTAAGATTCCCAGACTACTTCAAAGACATTCCTACACAAAGAACAAGACTTGGTTGACTTGGTCTCAGTAATACTAACAACTAATGTGCAATTCCGATCATGTGTGACTTGACTAATCAATTCAGATTAGATTTCATTGACCTCATGATTTAAACTCTGGGATTGCTCCATTATTATCTACGTCTGTTTATCAACTGGAATTATTATTTTTATCAATGTTCAAATTGCCACTTCTGTGGGAAACTGTCTCTCCTACAATGGCTTCTTTAAGTTTGCCAGAGATGTCCTGATTTGACCCTCACTGACTTTGAAAGAATCCTTGCTATCCCAGGCTCATCTTGTATATATCCTGTCCCATAACCAAAATAAGCTTTTTTTTCAAGAATCCCTTCAGCTATCAAGTCATAAAAGGACATGGAGGAATCTTAAGTGAATATTACTAAGTGTAAGAAGCCAATTTGGAAAGACTTTATATATCGTATCCTTCTAACTATGTGATATTCTGGAAAATACAAACCCATGAAGATAGCAAAAAGATGCGTGGTTACCAAGGGTTGGGGGAGGGAGGGATGAAGAGGCAGAGGACAGAGGATTTTTAGGGTGGTGAAACTATTTTGTATGATACTACAATGGTGGACACATGTCATTATGCAACTGTCTAAACCAATAGAATGTACACCACCAATAGAGTGAACCTGAATATAAACTACAGACTTTGGATGAGAACAATGTGTCCATGTAGTTTCATCAATTGTAACAAATGTACCACTCTGGTACTAGATGATGATAGTGAAATAGTCTATGTGGGGGGAGGTATGAATATAAAGTAACTCTCTGTACTTTCAACACAATTTTACTTTGAACCTAAAACTGCTCTAAAAAATAAAAAGTATTTTTACAAAATTTTTTAAAACACAAAGACTTGTAGATATCTAACATTTTAATCACAATATTAAGTATAATAACAGTAAGTATACTCCTGATTCACTTATTTAATAAATGGCAAATCTGAGGTTTTACATTTTTATTCTATATATATAAGTATATGTGTGTATAGATGTAGTATATATACATCTGCGTATACAGTTATGTGTGTATAAATACATAATATATATATACAAACACATATTTAGTTGATAGCGCAGTTTGCTTCATTTCTTACGTTCACTTGTCTCGTCTTACCAGTTTCTCATTTAATTTTATCTCAGTGGCTCTATTGGTAGGACTGTATGTATGCTTTTAGTTTCTTTAAAAAATTTAACTTTGTTTAAGCTAGAGAATGCATGTATCCTAGAGAAATCTTTAATGAACAGGGAGAAAATTGGTATCACTATATAAAATATTAAAAAATGTATTATTTAAGAGCCTAGAATTTCATAACTCACATCTGTACATATATCTTATATAGTATTGTACAATAAATATTGAAATTAATGGAATACAAGAGATTTACCATCCAGTCTTGCTTCTAACTTTAATGAACTTATATTAGGCAAGTCAGCTATTTCTACCCTCAAATTTCTCATCTGCTACATGATGGGGAAAGTAAGGTGGGGAGAATATGGCTTAACCAGATTGGTTCCCAAAATTTTTCAACCCGAATTTCTTATTTACTATTGTGCTTGTGATTTGAAAGATGTGTCTCTCACAGTACATTTGTTAGGAGACAGTTACTTTGTTTTTATTTTATTTTTATTTTCTATAAGCTTATTTTACTAATTATAGATACTGTGTATGGTACCAGGTCGGTACTGGAAATATCTGGGGAAACACTTTGTAAAGTATATGATTGTCTAACCACTATGCTCTACACCTGAAACCAATACAAAATAATATTGAATATAAACTGTAATTTAAAAATAAAATTAAAAAAATAAAAATAAACCCATCACTTTGGACAAAGAAGGAATAACCAGTCATTACATCCTGGTAAGGCTTTGAGGGTTATATTTAACCTATTACACCTTATGATTATGATAATTTATGATTTCCATTAGACTTTCTGAAATATGTACTTTGGATCATGTACTGATGGTGGATTATTGCACAGGTTTCTTTGGAGACACAGAGCTGAATCCCACCTCTGTGTGTGGGACTAGGTCCCCTTAAAAGAATGTCAGTGAACACTAGCATGGTAGACATTTTACACTGGAGTAAGAAAATAAAATGTTTCCTTTTAGCCTGGGCATAGCCTTTCTTTTGACTGAATGTTCTAAGAATAAAAGTGACGGTCCTGAATCCACATTATAACCTTCTGGATTCTAAGCACTTCAGGGAAACCAGGTGAAAAAAAATAAATAACATCTAAGATCCCCTCTAGCGCTAACATTTTATACTTTCTTGACTTTAGGTTTCTAATTTAGTACAACATGTACACTAAGCTTCCTGCTAATGTCACATAATATAGCCCATATCGCAGGTATGGTTAGCGGAAGGCATTTGTAGAAAATATAGCCGATTTGCACTCCTGGTAACACTGCTCAGGAAGAGCTCTACAGTGAGCTGTTCAGCATACCTTCAACTTTTTATGTTTCTCTTTATTCAGGGGAGCACATCAGCTCCACCAGTTGTCCTCACTTTTCTCTAGCCTCGACTAGGGGTCAGAATTCAGCTCAACCTTAGCTGTCTCAAAGTTATTGAGTATTTCAATTTCTTCTTGCATGGAACATTGAAGAATATAATAAGAAAGGCTGAAAAAAATAATTTCAAAACACCTCCACAGCCAAAGACAAATCACAGGCATGTACATACACACAAGCACACTGGACCTTTTTGGTCACTTTTATTCTTAGAACATTCAGTCAAAAGAAAGGCTATGCCCAGGCTAAAAGGAAACATTTTATTTTCTTACTCCAGTGTAAAATGTCTACCATGCTAGTGTTCACTGACATTCTTTTAAGGGGACCTAGTCCCACACACAGAGGTGGGATTCAGCTCTGTGTCTCCAAAGAAACCTGTGCAATAATCCACCATCAGTACATGATCCAAAGTACATATTACAATAGATGATACCAGGTATTAATTCCCCACCATCTGCAGGATAGGCACATGACACCTCACTTAAAGTTTGTTAAGTTTATTCCATTTCCTTGTTAATCTTTCACTTCTAAAAACCAAAGAGAGATGAATAAAGCCAGGATCCAGCTGCAAATGTGGTCACCTTTTCACATGATCTTTCCAATGTTATTTTGGCCCCAAAATATTTGTTGATTTAACACTCTTGTCAATTCAGCATCAATAAATATTAAAATGGACTAGCATGGGCTAGAATTGTTTAACAGATCTACCTTAATTTTAAATTTATATTTATTTTTACTGGAATTAAAAAAAAAGAAGAGGTCATATCAATATACAACTATTTTATATGGTGATTTTCTCAAAAGTCAATGGTGAGTATTAAGTCAGTGTTTAGCATTTTTATTCTTCCTACTATTTTCTATCATGATTCCTAGATACTTCCATTCTTCTTGAAGTTCTGGTTTTGTTACTTAGGAGAAAATGGATTATCTTTTTTGTAACTCAGACATCAATTGTAATTGCTTTGAAAGCTATAGGTAGCATGTTTTTCTTCAAGAAGAGCTTACAAGATGGAGGAAGCAAAATCTAATGGTTATAACTCATTATCCTGGGCTCATTACTGAAGTACCTATTTATTATTTCTAAGAGGAAAATAAGATTTTTCTGAGCATAATTTACATGTTCAATAGCTTTCTGCTTTGCATATTGCAAAATTATGGAAAAAACACTACCTGTTTATCATTATTATACATGACAGGGAGGCAACAACATTGTATTGATTATGAGTCACAAATTCCTGGCATTATCTCCTTAACCCTGAAGGCTTCCTTACAAAAACATGGAAGAATAGTGACCTGCAAGTTCCCCACACCAAAGCTCTTAATCGAAGTGGCTGATATAACAGGAGACAGTGAAACCAAGAATCCCTCTACACCCTGACTCCTTTAAATCTTTAGAGACTTTCACTGATGGGAAAAGCACAGTTATTTTCCTGCTGAGGCCCTCCAGGTATGTGATGATGGTGGAGCTGTATGGGTGGGAGGGGATCTTCTCTTCTACTTCCCTCATGGAGGAGGGCTTTACCTTGGATATGGCATGAAAAGACAAGGGAAAAAGAGGAGAAGTTCTCATTAGTATTTTCTGGGACAAGAGAACATCCAATCCTCAATTCCCTTAATTATCATGACAAAAGGAGATACTCTGAGAAAAGCACTACAGAATCCTAAACATGTGCAACCAGTTTATGCAAAAAAACTCTGCCCAATTGTCTATACTTATATAGATGTTGTCCATATTCATACAGATTATAACACTTGGGGTGTGTGTGCGTGTGTGTGTGTGTGTGTGTGTACAGTTGGTCCAGAATGTATCCAACCATGTACTATGAAAAATAGAGATATTTATTGAAGAAGAAACAAGATACCAGAAACATTGTACATAAAACAATGATGCATCAGTACCCTTCAAAGTAACCACCTTGGGACCTCACACATTCTCCCAGTCATCATTGTCTGCTCCTTCGTATATTCCTGAATCTCATTGACAGTCTGAAATCTCTTCCCTTTCACAGGTGATTTTGCTCATAGTTTTGGGAAAAGCCAGAGGTTGCAGGGTGCCAGATCTGGGCTGTAGGAGGGTTGAGCTACCTGGGTGATTTGATGTTTCACCAAAAAAGTCTGTGTGAGACATGATGCATGAGTGGGCACATTGTTGTGATGAAGCTGCTAATCACCAGTTGCCCATAGCTGCAGCCTTCTGAATCATCCAAATAGTTTCCACAGAGAAATGTTCAAGATTAATACAAAATTTGATGCAGATTCACTGCTCTATTTGATCATTTTGAATGTGACGGCCACGCAGTACACATACTCCTTCAATGGCATCTACCACCTCCACTGACTAGTATAGTGAAGTCATCATTGTTCACGTATGCACATTCCAGCCCACTCTTCTTCACTGCCAGGTTACACTGATATCATGCAAACCATTCTTGTTATATTAATAATGGCTGGCCTGTTTTCTGGACAGACTATAATTTATATTTCTGTATATAAGATGAGTGAAGGATAAGAGAGTCAGAATCACATTATATTACTTTTTCTAGAAGACATGTCTCTTATAATTCACTTTACTGTACGTCTATTTTTCATTGCCAAGATAATGTAAAATTATTCATTTATTCAACTAACATTTATTAAGTACTAAATATGAGATGCTATTTTAGTTCTTGTAATACATATCACTGAATAAGTGAAATTTCCTACCTTCGTGGAACTTTCTAGTGAGGAGAGATGAATGATAAGCAAATAAATGCTTAAATATATGGAGTATATCAGATATATTATGCTGTCTGTATTTCACGAAATATTTATAAACTCCTTCCATGCCTCTAGCCTATTTTTAAATATGTTTTTCTTAATTGATGCAAGCTCAAAGTTCTGATGTCATTTAATATAACCATAAAGGCTTCTGTGCCCTGGCAAATATTTACTCTCAAGTGAATTTCATGATTTATTAATTCCGGTGACCAATTACTTAGCCAGGTACCTACAAATATTCCATGATTGTATATTTTTATACTTTTTCCGATTGACCTACTATTCTCCAATTATGTGGGTATAAATCAGTAATAGTGGTGTGTACAGTGTGAAAAATACATTAACAGGGACATATAAGTATAATAAGAAATTATAACCAAGTGGAAGAGATTCACAGATCAATAATCATTTTAAAGAAGTTATACAATTAATCTTTTCCTCAATTGCAATAAGAACTTAAAATAAGTTGTTTCATTTTATTTACAAGGAAATCTTAAAAATTTAGCCTAAAAGGGAATTAGTTTAAAATAATAAAAAGGAATTACAGATTACATTTTTTAAAGGATTTATTTTTAATTAATTCATTTAATGTAGATGCATATACAAAAAATTAAGATTTTAAAAATATTTATTAGATTTTTAAAAATGCCTGAATTATTTAGTTTGAAAACATTTTATCTGTAATGAATGTGTTAGAATTGGACAAATAAAAATGAAAATCTTTATCCTAGGTAGCGGAGCTGCAAAACATAGAAATAGTTTGTACATAAAAATTAACAAAAGTCTAAAGAAAAAGTGCCTAGTTCCATATTATGCTATGAAATGCTAGGGAAATAAAGAGTAGGAGGGATCATTTCTGGTTGCCTGTTGAAGGCAGAATTTGTGATTTGGTCAATGATGTTGATAGAAATTTTCTATGATAACTTAATTTTTCCATTGCCTTATGACAAATTATTCCAAACACAATGACAGAAACAGCACTCATTGTTTCCATGTCACCATTCATGTGGGTAGAAGTTTGGCCAAGGCCTGTCTGAGCCCTTGGTTCATGGTCTCACATGCATGCAATCAAGGGGGCAACTGGCTGCGTTTTCATCTGGGGGCTCAAGTGGGAAGGGATCCAGCTCTAAGCTGAAACTGTTGGCAGAATTCATTCTCTTGTAGTGGAATCCCTGAGGGCCTTAGATTTGCTGGTTGTTGACTGGAAACTGCTGTTAGATCTTAGAACCTACCTGAAGTTCTTAGAGGTCACCTATAGTTCCTTGCATGTAAGGTTCTCCATCATGCCCGCTTACGTTAAATCTCTTGTCCTAGTCTACTAAGGCAGATCTTATGTAACATAACATAATCACAGGAGTGACATCCCATCTTTTTTGCCTTTAGAAGCAAGTGACTAGGTCTACCCTGTACCAAAAGTAGGGGATGACACAGGCACATGGTTCTAAGAAGTGGGAGGTCATTTTGGGTCTCATTAGGCTCTTTTTGCCACAGCAACGAATAACCTACAAAATCTCATTAACTTAAAATAAACATTTATATCTTGTTTACGTTACATGTTGGTGGCTGTCCATTTGGAAAATGCACCCACCAGTAGCATGTATATCTTATCAAAGTAGAGAGAATAGAATAAAAAGAAAACACAGTAATATAACTTTATGTCAACCTAGGCAATGAATTGTGGCAGACCTTGTCAGTTGAGTGCTGAAGAGCTCTACTTCCTTTTTCCCTCCTGGGATAACCAACTCTTGGGGGGTGTTCCCCCCACTCCATCCCTTTATTGAAGAAAAGGTGGTTCTGTTCTTAAAATAACTGTTAAATTATGATTGGTTAAGCATTCTGCCAGTAGTTAATTTAGTAACAGAAATGTGAACTAGTTCTTGCAAACAAGTTTAAGAAAATTTCCTGAGGATTTCCAGTTCATGTTTCAGCATTGATAAAAGATACAGAAAGATGTATCCTTGCCTCTAATCTTTTTCTGAATATTCTTCTGTCTTGGGACACCTAGACCATTGTCTGTTTATGAAGAGAGTGACCCATAGGGACAGAATCTTAGTACATAGTGAACTGTGAAAATGAAAACTATAAGAAACTACACATTTGCTGATGTCCCTGAATTATTGAATTCAACAACTTTGCAATTGCCACAATTCAAGACATTCTTTAAATGACATTATAGTACTTTCTTAATGTTAAAACCACTGGAATTGAGATCTTTGTTTTACAACTTGACATCTTCTAACTGAAACATAAGTGATATAAGTAATAAGACTGTAGAGAAAAGTAGGAGTGAGAAGAAATAGAATAGGCAGTAAAATCATGTAAATTTATTAGAATATTTTCATCTATCACAGCATTATTTTGAGCACTTGACAGATATTAATTCATTTAATCCTTACAACTACCCTTAGAAATAAGCTAAATTTCCTCCAAAAAAAGCATGAGTTATTTATTTATTTATTTAGGCGTTAAATTATTACTGGAAAATGTCTGACCATGGAGGAGCTACATTTCCCATGCCCCCCTGCAACTAGAGCATATGATGTGATTGCATTTTAATCAACATAATATGAATGGAATTAATTTGGGAATTTTCTAGGCCTGACCTATAAAGAAGCTTGTCACATTGTGCTGCACTGTGACCTCTTTCACTTCTAGGTAGCTGACCTTAGAAGAAAAGTTTGGCAAATGGCAAAACTACCAATATCTTATATTTCTGAATGGTTGCATGGGGAAGAGCATACCATAATCTGCTAACACACCCTTAGTACTTGCTAAATACTTTTATGAGAGAAGAAATGAACTTTTATTGAGTAGGAATAATGTTATATTGTGCTTGGGATTTTATATATTTTTGTTCTATATGACACAGCCATTCTGTAATTGAGAATATGAAACCTGAAATATATGTGATGTGTGCATCAGTGCCTTTGCATTTATAAGAATGCATGTTCCTGGCTGGATTTTGGTACTGAGGTAATATTAGAATAAAGTAATTGTAAACTTTTTTTTTCTTTTCTCTGGAACCAAATAAATATCTTTGGAGTTTTGAATTTACTTAACATTTTGTATCTCCTGTGAAATATGTTAATGATAACTTTTTCTGCTTTTAATAATTGTTTTATTTAAATTTTATATCTCATATGGAGATTCATTTTGCTGCTTTATTATTCCATAGTGATAAGTCATTGCATTGAGAATTATCTAGATCTTTTTTTCTGTCTGTTTTTGGTCTATCCATTATCTTTAAGGAGTGTGTATATTTGTTACGCCTATTTTTTTAATTTACTCTTTTTTTTTTAATCCTCATCTGAGGATATGTTTTTTATTCTCCCATACTCTCCTGACTGGGGATTGAACCCTGAGCCTAGGTATGGGCCCTGAGCAGGAATTGAACCCACCTTTTAATGTATATGGAATGATGCTCCAACCAATTTAGCCACTCAGCCGGGGCAGGCTTTTTTTTTTTAATGTCAGTTATGTTATATAATGATTTAGTTATTTTATTTTTCTTTACAGTAAACAGGAATTTAAATTTATTTTAGTTTTATCACTTTTTGTTTCTATATTCATTAATTTTCACTTTTTTATTTATTAAAACCAGATCCTTCTACTTTTGAAAGATTTATTTTTGTTTTATTTCTGATGTTTTGAATTTGATATTCGTTTTTAATAATGTGAAAATATGCAACTTTGTACTTTCTCTTAAAAACTGTAATCTAATTTGTTTTAACATCTAGTTTTTTTTATTATCCTTATTTCAATTTAGCTTGGATTTCTTTATGATATAATTATTGTTTAAGGTTTCATTTGGGGTGTTTATAACACAGTTTTGCTTATTTTCTGGTGACAGTATGTTGTTATTTTTATTATATTTTGTATTAACTTCTAGTTTATTACATTATTTTCTATACAGTTTCATCAGTTATGAAATCATTAAAGTTCAAATAAAAGTGAATTTGAGAATTATCCTTTAGATACTTGAAAAGAAGGCATACCTTCTGTTTTCAAAAAGGAATTTGTAACATACTAATCATTTTTACCTTAATGTAAAACATTGTGTCATCACGGACTTCATTTACATCTTCTGATATGATCTGGACAATAGTTTTCTTAAGATAGGTGTTAATATTTCTGTTTACAGATAAATAAATCAAGGCTCAGAATTAAGTAAATTGCTTGAGTAAGTATTAAATGTCTTAAGATAAATTCCATGCTCTTTATTACCTCCCACAAATTTTTAAACTTGTCTCCTGTTTCTCTTTCAAAGGGATCTGCAGTAACTGTTAGTCTGGAATACTTTTGCTCATTATGGTTGCTTGTGTTTTCTAACCATAGTACTCAAATTCCAATCTAATTTGATGAGCCTATATGTTGGGTTACAATCAGCTCTTCACATCATAGGTTACCCTTTACCTAAAGTAAGGGAGGGGCTGGCCTATTAAATTATCATGAGCCCTAATGTTTATAATACCAATTGCTAAATCATTTCTATTAAATATATGTAGAATTCTGCTAGTCAGTATAGGTTGGAATAAATTTATTGTAAACAGCGTCTTATATTCATTACAAGAAATGGTTATTTAAAAGTCTCATTTTTTAAAATCTACTAGGACCCAGTGCTACATTGTTTCTTTTATTGTGGTACCCAGACTGCAGTTCATTGTTTGGATTGCTCCTTACAAATGCTAATAGTGCTAAAGTGGTTTGAATGTTTCCTATGGGGAATGTTAATGTGCTTTATTTTTATTTTCTCCTTAAACTTGACCTCTCAATATAAAACACAATGACAGGGATGTAAAAGTACAGCAGAAGGGGGCGAAATTGGCCTCTTGAATTCTGTCTCATTACTCAACATAGGGATGATGCGGTACTGGAGAAAGAATTAGAATTGAAAAATCTATCATATCTGTAAGGCAAGATGCTTACTTTCTGAAGCATAGTTTTCACATTTGCAAACTCATGATAATATCACTTTATAAGTTAGGGAGCTACATTGTGTACGTTGGGAATGCAATAAAATTCGTATGTTCTGCTTTCTTTACAAATCAAGCCGTCTCTGTCAGGTAGCCCATTCAAGCTGAATAATCAAAGCCTTTTACTCCATTCCCATCCTGATTTCAGCCTGAGACAGAAAACATCGCCCTTCTTTTTTAAACTGCAGTGCTAAGCAGGTTATATGTACCAAGCCTACCAGGAGATGAGAACCAATTCCTCCTATCTGGGCACAGAGCTTCATGTTTTGTGCCAAATAGCAATGATTAGATGGTCCATATCTTGATATAAATTAAGAATGCCTTGATCAAGATCACAAAATGCAAATCACCCCTAGAATAAATGATTCAGCATCCAAAGGTAGGTGGTCAGATGTTTTGCTAGCATCTGCAAGATTGTCATTTAAGAGGACACTTAAGCATATATCAAATAGCCTAAGATAATACAAAATTACCAATGCCTTGAATATACTCCCAGGTTTGAGAACCAGGTTAGAGAACCACATACAGGATTTTATGTATTCTCAGCCAAATCAGTGAGGTCATTATTGTTATATCCAGTCTTTAGATGAAGAAAACATAGATTAGAGGTGAGAGGCTTTCTCAAGGTCACAAAAACCCAGTGGCTTGAAAAAGTTGAGAGTTAAACTCCAGTGCTCTTCCTCCAGGACCTGGAAGTGCAGGGTGTTTTCTGTACTTTAGGTCTATATTGGGAAATCCTGTCCTTGAAGTAACTTAGAAAGCATATCACTGTCTAGAAATTAAGTGAAGAGTAAAGCAGAATACAAAAATACGAAGGCATCTTTAAAAGGAATGCAAGAATAATTCTAAAGCTGGCAAGAGTTGGGTACAGCTTGGATAGAAGTACTGATATAATTGAAAGTAAATGGGAATTGTTTTTTCCACCCAAAGAAATCGCTATATGCTGTATGTATGTCTCTCCAATAGTCGTGTTAAATCCTAATGCCCAGTGTGATAGACTTTGGAGGTCCAGGCTTCGGGAGGTGGGTCATGAGGGTGGAACCTTTATAAATGAGACTATTGCCTTTATAAAAGAGACCCCAGAAAGCTCCATCCCTTCTGCCATGCAAGGCCACAGTGAAAAATAGCCATCTGAGAAACAGGAGGTGGACCTTGGCCACACATCACGCTGGTGCCTTGAACTTGGATTTCTTTGCCTATAGAACTGTGAGAAACAAAGTTCTGTTGCTTATAAGCCACCCAGCCTGTGATATTCTGTTATGGCAGCCCAAAGATATTAAGACAGGAATACAGAAAAAAACACAGTCACAGAGATAAACTTTGTGCCAAGTTAAAACATGTAGGGAGAAAGTCCACTAGCCTTCCAACTTCAGGTAAAGGAAATAAATAGTCACAGGTGACATAGGTAACATATTTTACCCTTTCCAGTGACCTAACACATACCAGAAAATCATATCTTCTAATTATATATTTTTCTTCATGCATAAAATGGAATTTATATCAAATGGTAGTTTCTTCTCATTCTGATGAGCCACTTAGGGTGGTATACAATGCTTTTCTCCTTGGAATTTGTATTGTTTATTTTCAAGTATAAACCAGTTTTCTGGCTTATACAAGGTGGGGCAAAAGTGGGTTTACAGTATGTTTACAATAAACATAGAGTTTATTCTCATATTTTTATTTGTTGTATTATTTTCCATACAAACAACTGTAAGTCCACTCTTGCCCAACCCTGTATGTCAGGATTTTTGCCTTTTTGTTAGTCTGAGTTTGCCATGTCTGTTCTATTGAATCCCTTATAATCACTTAAATCTTCTTTTATTTCTGTTAAGATATTTTGAGGCCTCCTCTTCCTTTTAGGTAATAAAATTAATATTAGTGTAGCACAGTGGCATCATTTCACCTTTTCCGTCGTCAGTGCATCGCAGGAGCAGGCATAGGCTGAATAAGGATTCAGTTCACTTTAACCTAATACAGTTAAAGTATTAGCATTTTAACCTGCCGAAATGACAAAGATTTTAACTAAAGCAGAAACTCATTGCTGATGGGGATGCAGTGAAACAGACATTTAGAAGCTTTTGGTGGCAGTGTAAATTGGTACAGTCTCTCTAGAAATGGGCTCAACCGCAGGTATCACAAAGCTTTCATTCCTGCTCTCTAACCCCATAATCTTCCTGAGATACAGTATTACTTTTTGCCATCAACTTTCGTTTCAGCACTGGTTCA
Organism: Mormoops blainvillei; assembly: GCA_004026545.1. Lineage (NCBI taxonomy): Eukaryota > Metazoa > Chordata > Mammalia > Chiroptera > Mormoopidae > Mormoops > Mormoops blainvillei. The sequence continues at coordinate 79,198 of PVJD01001142.1, forward strand.
GAGAGATAGATAAGATGGGTTTCGCGATGGATGTAGGTAGATGCAGATGATAAAGCTATAGACTATAAGTATGAAGATATGGCTGTAGATATATTAGATACATCAAACTCATTCACCTTTAGGTTACTTCTTTGTGTCTAAGGGAATTAATTTAAGCAAAATTGGCCTAGAAACCAAATGAATGAATTTTAAAATATCTAAGCTGTTATCACACTGTGCTCTGATTATCCCAAATAAACAGCAAGATCACAGAGGAGTAGTTAGCAAACACATTGAGGACGATGAAATAGGTTAGACCGGAGGCAACTTTTCTACCTACAAGGAACTAAGCTATAGTTAACAGAAGATGAGTTACATACAGGGTGGGAAAAAAGTAGATTTACAGTTGTGAAAATGTGGAACACAGAGTTTATTCTTACATTATTATTTATGATTGTATTATTTTCCATACAGACAACTGTAAATTTACTTTTCCCCACCCTGTATATACAACCAAAAAGAGAGCTAAGCTCTACTGAACTTCTTCTTTTGTTCCTTTGTTGTTGTTGTTGTTGTTGTTGTTGTTGCTGTTGATCTGGTTATCCCATGAAATTTGCATATCAAGAAATTATCAGCAGCTAATATATTTCCATTAAATTATTTAGTCAAGGTCTTATAGTTGATGATTAGAGGAATGGGGACTGGAATGTAGGCCATCTGATTCATTATCTAGTGGGATTTTTTAAAATGCAGGCAGTTTGTTTCCTTGTATATATGCCATCGTTCATTTTTTAAAAAAACTTCATACATTGCAAAACAAATTATATTTCTTATTCTTTAACAGAACTGTGTTCACTGGGGACATTTATGTACAATGATGCAGTAATATGGCATTGTACTGTAGATCATGTTATAGTTTCATGTCTCTAGCAACAGAACTCAAGACCATAAAGCTAATCATTTTGTATAATTATTCAATACCAGGACATCTCTGCAGGAATCGTCTGAAGTAACTGATTAGTTATAGGGATACATAGAGGTCAAAATTGAATAAAAACATCAGGAAATGAGTCAAATGTTTCAGGTAGTGGCATAAGTATTTAACACTGTGCAAATGGGAGTTTGGTCAAGGAACCTGTAGGGAAGCTTTGATTCCAAAGTTATAAACTAGGGATTGAAAGCATAAGTGACAAATAATTTCAAATACCTTTTCTATAACAGGAGATCAACTCTCTTAATGGAAGCAGTATGTTACTCTTTATTGATGTCGTACACAGGGATCCTCTCCATTCTAAATTTACTAGCCTTGTCAGGAATATTCATGGATTAATTACCAAAACAACCATTGTATATGTAAAGTTGCTAGTTTTAACCCCCTGACTTGAATCATTTAAACTTTCATATGAGAAGAAATCCTTTAGGGATACAAAGACAGTTATAAGGATGGAGAAAGATTTTTAGTTTCTGTTTGTTGAGTGTTTTCATTTCCTGATCAGTGTGTCATACCAGTAAGGCATGGCATTTGAGGATCAACCTATCTCAGAGGATTGCTATTGTTTTCCATTTGATGTGGTATCGTACAAACAAAAATAATTAGTCTCCTGTATATGATTCTAATCTCCTTGTTCGTTTCCATTTTTTCTCACTGTCAGTTCCTTTTAATCACTCTTTTGACCTTATGCGAGCAAAACCGATAGAGCATACTTGGATAGAACTTATAGATACTAGTTTTATTGTGTATTCTTTTCTCCAATTTGAAAAATGACACTACTTGAAAAATATTTTGAGTATGTTGCATTTATTACATTCAATTCACAATGTACCATTAGAATTATTATATAAAAATAAACCCTCAAAATCTCTATATTGGGTTATTATTTTTTACTATGTCCTTGGCAGTTGCATCTGTTATTAGTTGTATACATTCCAAATTGTGTGAGGGTAAAAAGCTCTTTATTATTTTATTTCCTTCGATGCAATCATTTTAAAATGAAGAAACATTGACTTATATGAGAACTATAAATAAGAACTCAGGGCTACGTTGCTTCCATCCTAGAGGCTTCAAAAGCGCATTACCATAAGGAACAAACCGTAAGCAATCTGCAGTGTTTTCAAAGGGTAAACAAGTGAAATTGTGTCAGTTTCACTAAGAGGAAATTGGAGCAATATCTTCTGAAGATCCGTGATCCTATTTGGATCCTCAAGAGACACAAAAGATCAGATTAATATTAAGTTATGGTTATAAGAAGACAATGTAATGATTGAAAATAGACTATTAAATTCAGTATTAGGTGTTTTTAACAAACCATGAGCAGAATTTTAGAAATGAGGTTTTCAGAGTTGTCTAAAGTTTTGTCATGTACATTATAACAGCTAAAGTCACAAAGGAAGGATATTAAAATATCGATGAGAAATAGGTCTTCTGTGTTACTATGGAAATATCCAGGTATATTTGGGAAAGCTTTATTTATATAGCAAAATGAAATTTTATAAAAACAAATACGTAAGGAGCACTTGAAATATGGTAATGAACTGGAAAAAGTACCATGCTAAAGAGTATATTCTTATACAGCCTTACTTCTTCTGAGAACAGTCTATGATTATATGTGAAGTGACAAGTTAATTCAAAACTGCAATGCATGATATTTATTTCAACTTTAAACACTCCTGACACTACTCAATCACCAGCATTTATTTAGGGATCCTCAGGTGAAAATGGGCCATCCCTTCTTAGTCCTTGAGGGAAGACACAGAATAGAAAAAAAAAAAAAGACAAACAAAATATCTCCAGGCCTTATGGAACTTCAGTCTAATTGAGCACAGAAGCCATTCATTAAAATGTATTAAGTTCACTTACAAATAAATCCAAAGGCTCAAACAAATTAAGAGACTGGTGATGGAGGAAGCAAATGTTCATTAAACATAGACCAAACCTTGAGTAAGAGTAGGTTAGAATGGGTAAGGTTAAGGAGAAGAGTCATAACAAACAACTCCCAAATTTATTTGCTTCTTTCCCTATTTTTGAGCTAATCTCTTACTCAATGAAACAATAAATTGCTTAATACCTTTAGAGTATTTATAATCTTGTCTGAATCCACTTTTCTACAGTTGTTCGCACACCTCAAGAACTGCTCTCGTAAGTGCTGGTGCCTTCTAATGTTTTGTACTTGCGTGACAAGAAACTGATTCTTACAATTACGTGGCTTCCATCATGCTGGTACAGTTCTCTGGAGTGTCCTTCAGGTCTTGGGACAAGAGAAAAATAAGGAGACTCTAGTTCTAATTTTGGTGAAAGGTGAATATGACCTCAACTAAGTGAATGATAGAAGGAATAGACAGAAGTGAGCGATTTCAGAAAGGGAACAAAGGGAGAATCAAGAATCTTGGGATTCATTTCTTATGACTGATGATAAAGACTTGGATGACCAGGTTGGTAATTGTACTGTTGACAGAAATTGACATAAGAAATATGACATATTTGGAAGGTAATAATGAGATGAGTTTTGCTCACTCTTTCTTAAAATATTTATGGTGAATTCAAGAGTAGGTATGCAACAGATGGCTTGGGCATATTAATGTGACATGAAGGAAAGAGGCTCAAATTATAAATCTGTATCTGTGAGACATTTATGTAGAGATAGTAACTATGATCTCAAGTGAATGGAGTAAGTTACCACACTTATATTTATATTTATTACTTTAGGAGAGAAAAACTTCAAGGATGGGAAAAACTCACATTAACATTTTGCTTTTTTTCCATACCTTCGTGATACCTGGCTCATGACATTTCCTAAAAGTTGTCTTTTTATAATTTATTGAAAATAACTTTGGGTCAGATTCAATGATAAACACAGGCTATATTGAATGTGCAGACTATTTTTTGAAGATGTGATGTGTAATAATCTTTATATATTTTTCAGAATCTCTACAGAGAATAAAAATGTGGGCATCTTTATAATATACTCATTCATTCATCAGTTTAATCATTTTCAGTAACTTTTTCAAGGTGCTGTGTCAGGACACTTTTTAAATTCAAATTCACAAAATATATGTGTAGTACCAGGACTTATAATTCTTGAAGGTTAGAAAAGACTTAAATGGCCTATTTTCCAATAACATTTTCTGTTACTTCTAATTTGGAACAATATTTCTATTATTTTGCCTTATGTCTCCTCTACTACAGAGTATGCAGAGTATAGTTGATAGAAATAGAATGAACAAACAAATGAATGACAATGAACTTTTAGAAGAGTGGTAGTCTGAAAACTAGATCTCCCATAACAAGCTAACAAGTTTGACAGCATCATTTTTGCCTTGAGTCCTTGAATTTCTTCTCTGTAAAATGAAGGCGGATTAGCAAGTCTCTGTTGCTTTCCGGTCAAAGACACTAGAATATACTTTTTGCATAAAATTTGGGCTTCTTATTTGAAAAGATAAAAATACAAATGATGTAACTTCCATAATTTTTGGTTTTCTCATTTTTATTTTCCACTTGTCTGTGAATCCTGGCAGACAGGGATGGTATCCTACCCATATTCATTCTGAAGCACCTAAAATAATGCCTTACATATGATAGGTATAGAAGGTAGGTTTAATAAATGAATTGTTATTTTTAATAAAAAGATAAATCAATCCAGAGCACAGAACTTTTGTTGTGAATACAACCTCATGGGCACAGTGGGTGATATTTACAGGTGTTTTCATAGTATAGCAGGCATGGTATTTTACATTGAGGATGCAGTTAGAGATGATCAATGTAAAGTCGGATTCTTGCTTTCACTGATTTTTACATTGTGTTGTGGGGGAGATAGGAATCAAAGACTCAAACATAAATGGGAAGAAAAGTTCATATAATCATATATTCTGGGAGGAATTCAACACAGAGTAATAGCCTGGTGTATGACTTAAACCCGCCCATTGCCTCGCACTGAGTCACATACCTTTCTTCTATGCTTTGTATCATTTGATTTTTAGGGAATTTGGTTAGGAAAGACACCTTTTCCATATCTTCTCAGTAGTAAAAACTTTCAAATACTAAACAACATATTAGTGTTATATAAACATTACACTGCGTAAAGAAACCAACACAGTGATTGGTACATAGAAACTCAAAAGCACAATTGCAAAAACACAATTTGACTTTTAGTAATGCAAAGCAATGTACTTTCCCCCCAAAATATAATCCCGATCTCAATAAAGAAAACTAGTGTCAAGCAAGTGTCAATTAGGAGGTAATGGAATGCCATTTGGCAGGTGGAAGCCACAGGGGAAAATGAACATTCTCCTTATTGTATTACTGTTATCTATGTAGATACTCCTTTTTCCTGATACAACAATTTCCTGGAGGATGCTTTTGTCTCAGGTACTTAGCAACATCTCCTTTTTCCTATATTTATAATGTCAAATCAACATGCTTTATGTTTCTCCCCTTGACAATTTAATCTACCATTATACCCCTCACCCCCAAAGAGGCTATTTTGCTTCATTTAGGGTTTATTAATCAGAAATAGAGTAAAGGGTGCAAATTAGGTCTTGCAAGTTCCAGCTGTCAGAAAAATCAGCCAGCTGTGATTGATTAATAGAAGAAAGCATTTGATTTTTGCAGTGCAAAAGCCCGTTGCATTTGTTTTATATGATTCTGTCAGCAAAGCCTTCTCAGCTGACAATCTTTATGGAACAGCCATCTGTTTTTGAGGATTACGAATACTTTATCAAAATATTTATGACATGTTTCCTCTGAAAGATGATATATTATCCTTTTCAATAGATTAATGCCTTGAGGGTAACTGCAAAGCTAAATAGAGAGAAAAACTTAACTTTAAAATTTATCTCAGTCAAAAGTCAAAGCATACCCATTTTTTTTCTCAGACTGTCACTAGGTTATTAAATTAATATTAACTGGAGTTGGTTTCACTTTTATTTACAGATTTAACGTCAGGTTAAATGAAGAAATAGCTTATATTTAAATGGCTCATTTGAGGTTCAATTACATCTCTTATTAACCGTGTGCCCATATAAAATATGTAAACTTAACATAGATTTGTAAATATGTTAAATTTCAAAATGAACAATTCTAAATGAGAATTTTGAGATTAGAGGATATGTTTCTTAATTTGCTGGAAAAATATATTAGTAGTTTTAGAAACAGGATGATTTTTTCTTTTTCTAACGAAAAGGTATATAAAATACATTTATCTTCTTAAGGAAGTTTTCCATGCAATTAAGATGAAAGGAAGTTTGCCTCAATTTAAAGCTTTAATTAACTTTGGCTTGATTTTGCAATGAAAAAAAAAAGTATCTGGGGGGACAGATGCAGTAAATTAAGAATATTTTGAAAGGGTTATAACAAAAGGATATAAGCATTATACTCTGGGTCTTCTAACCTTATGGAAAGTAAACTTCTAATTATATAAGTATAATTGAGGGTAGTTCGCCTCAGTAAAAGCTTTTGTTCAGAACTCTCATTGAGATTTAGACTTCTCTTTTGGATATAGAGTGTGTTAAAAACAAACAAACAAAAACTCTGGATTCCTTTTGGTTGATCTATATCTATCTCTATATATCTCTATCTACCTATCATCTATCTATCTATCTATCTATCTATCTATCTATCTATCATCTATCTATCATCTATCTATCTATCATTTATCTATCATCTCTTTTGAGGGAAAGACAACAGAAGAAGCAATGTCCTTTGCTGTGGGTCAGATTTCTGCCTAAGAAATGGGGAGTGGTTTAGGTGTTTGTACTTTTCTTATTTTCTTATTTCATTATTTGTCACAATGTTAGCCATAAAAATAAATTTATTTTTTCTACTTCTTAAGCTTCACTTTGGGGATCAACAAAGTAAGTTTTTCTTTTAATTGCAAAACTGGAGTATCATTTAAATCTATCTATCACGGACATACATGTTACCAGAGATAATATGCAGTATGATGTCTTTAAAAAATACAATATCATGGCTTATAATTTGTTAAGAAAATACAGAGTTTAGCAAGAAGCAGAATGATATTGTTGAGTTTAAGTAGTTTACAGTCTAATGAGAAAATTTGGAATAGATGCTTAGAGACCCACTATTGAATTTTGGATTTGTATAGCACTGGTTTGGCTGTCCGCTTTGCTGAACGTTGGACTGTCAATTACAACAACTTCCCCAACTTCTCTGAGAGCTAGTATTACCTGGAGATGATTAGCATCAACCCCAAAATTGTCGCTGCTAGAATTCCATGAGTAAATGGAGAGCACAGCACAGGACCTGGCACATGGAAAATCCATCAGTGTCACTTCTGACATGGAATGTGGTAAGTGGCATCAAGGAATTTCGTACAAGGAGATACAGAGCACAGAGTAAGGAGAGGTTAATTAAACGATAGAAATCTAGGAAGTTAGAAGTTGAACTAAATAAGTATGAAAAGTACATGTAGTGATTAAACATGAGAGATGAATTTATATGCAATTCCTATCTAATTTTGTTTGACTTTAATAAATATCTATTCCCTTTCAGTTGCATTAAAAAGTACCACTATTATATGCTTAATAGACCCCCCATTTCAGACAAAAGAGAAGGACCTACTAGGTAAATGAAATTTAAATCCAATAGGAAGAAAGGCAAAATTAAGTTAAAATGAGAATTACACTATTATTCCATGTGATTGAAGTTCACTTCAATATAATGCACGATGGGCTATGTTGTCCTTTGACATGCAAGCATTGGATAATTTACTAAAAAAAAAAGAACAAAAATCAAATTGGTGTAGTTTTTCTTCATGTAAAATAAGCAGTAATTTATGAAAATATGTTTTAAGATATATGGAATCATATATACTGATAGGAAAAAAAGAGAGAAAGAACTTGTCAGCTGACAGCTAAACAAAGGCAAAAACAAAAACTTAACCTTAATATAACTCTAAATAAGCAAACTATCAAGTTCCCAGTTATCATCATTAAGGTAAATGTTTATTGACTCTGTGCCTTGGTTCCTTCATCAATGCTTCATGTGATGTTCATCTTACCTTTACTTTTTCCCCATAAAAATGTGAGGTGGCCAATGAGAAGACCCAGTGCTTAGCCTTACATGAGGCTTAGGGTACCATCATACATGTCCAGTCTTACTCTTTATGCACATGTGTACCCCGTGTGTGCTGATATTACCCTCTAATTCACTGAGTTCCTTTGTAGCCACATCTTCAGCCCTTAGAAATGTTATAACCATAAAAATCAGCAGACGTTTAGTATCAATTTTTAATTGTGCTATATGTAGACACTGGGGAAACAAACAATCATTTTTTATTGATAAATGAGAAAAGTGAATGAGTAGCTCCACACAGGGCAAACATGATGTACAAGCATCTTGTGTCTATGATAAAATATGTGACAGACACATTGTGGTTATTGGGGAAAGATAAGGAGATCTATGTCTTAGCTATCAGGAGGAATGATTTTAAGTTTTCTTGCACCGACTTAGTAATTTCTGAAAGTTGTAGGTACAAGTTCATATCTTATATTTTATGAATATTAGAGTAGATAAATTGTCAACATTTCTGGAAAGTGATGACATTTTATTGATGTTCATTTTTCATAGTCATAAATTAATACTGTAAATAATTTAAAATGCAAAAATTCAATAAAAATTATAGTCATCTATCAGTTCACTATCTAGAGTAAGAAAATATATATTAAAGATCTTCTTTTTCAGATATGTATGTATGTATTCAGATATCATACATATACATATATGTATATATATATTTACACATATACACAAAGGGTGAGGCAGAAATAGATTTACAGTTGTTCATATGAAAAATAATACAATAAATAATAAATAATAATACAAGAATAAACTCTGTTTTGTGTGCTTACAAGTGTAAACCTACTTTTGCCCCACCCTGTATGTCTGTACACACACGTATCTAATCAAGTACACATATACAAGTATACATTTAACCCTGGTCACATACCAGCATCATTTGTACCATATAAGTCCTTCAGTAACTATAGTCTTATACCTTTTGACTCAGTATACTGTGACTATTTTATTAAATACACTTGAAAATAATGTCAATGAATTAATTCAACAAACATTTTGTCAGTGACCATTATAAGCCAAGAACATTTGTAGATTGCTGGACTTCATCAGTGAAATAAAAAATGAACTTTGATAACATACCCACAGAAGGAGATGAAGATCCCTGCTCGAGTGGAGTTTATTTTAGGAGAGAATGCAGATAATAAACAATAAAAATAAAGAATTTAATTATATAGTATTGTAGAAAGATGGTTTGTGCTATGAAGCATTAAAGAATATATATGTGTCATACATATTTACATACATATTTATTGGGGAATATATTGCATATATTTATAAATATATATATGTATATATATGCAATGTTTTGCTCAATGAGCTGGATATAGATGGAGGTATTTTAAACAGCTTTGGCAAGGCATGCCTTGCTGAGACAGTGAGATTAGAGAAACTTGCTGGACGTGAGAACATGAGCCCTGGGAAAAGTAGAAAATGGAAGAGTATTTCAGTCAGAGAGAGTAACCAGGGCATGGATAGTAGGGAGTGTGTGTGCCTCACATGTTCCTGAGGTAGTCCAGGGGCCCCTGTGGTTGGAGAGCAATGAGAGGAATGAATAGTATTAACAAGTGTCGAGCAGAGGACCCTGTAAGGCCTTGTGAAGATTTTGCTTTCACTCTAAGTAAAATCTCAAGAGTGAAGGGCTGGCTTCAAGAGCTCTGTGCTTAGGGTTTAATGTGGTCACTGTTTTGAGGTTTTTCATAATTTTATCTTTGAATTGGTGTTGCATAGGTGAAGTCACATAGAACAACGGAAGATGCACTGGGGAGGGGTTGCTCAGAGCTTCGGCTCCCTGGCGATCACCCCCAGCTGTCCAGGGTGGGTTTTCAGCTCCTGGCTCCTGGCCCTGGCACTCCAGGTCTTGGGTGTCCCCCAGCCTCCTTTGCCCTGCCACCATGGGAGGCTGATGCTGGCCTCTACTTGTTTAGTGACCTGGTAGAGTTGGTGAGGGCAAGCCCATTCTGCTGCTATTCTGTGTCCCCACTGGGGACCTGGGCATAGTGCAGGGGAAGATGCGTCAGGTAAAACCTCCAGTGTGTCTGGTTGGGGCAAGGCTGCAGCTGTCTGTCTCTTGAGGTGGCAGAATATCAGTGAGTGTTCTGACACTGCTCCTGCCCCCATCCAGGCACTCAGCATGTCCAGGTAGAGTCTGAAATCTTTGGGAGTCACCTCTCCTGTGGGTTGGGATGAAGGACCTGTGGAAAGGAGTGATAACTTCCCTGCCTAACAGGGGGACCCATACTTTTATTTTTTGTAGGGCCTCTGAAATAATGGAGCCAGCTTTGGGAAAAGAATAATGAACAGAGGAATAAAATGATGTGTCTCGAATTTTCAAAGGGTTACGATCTTTAGTTATATTGATAATAAGCTATAGAAAGACTGAGATAGATACAAGAATGCTATTTTACTAATGCTAGCAAGACTAGACTGTCTCAGACTAGGTTGGTACCAGAAGAGATGGAGAGAAATGGTAGAAGCCTATATGTCCTGGGAAGGAGATAAACCAGGATGGTCTGATACACAGGACATGGAGTGTGAATAATTCAGGGTTGTGGCCTGAGCTACTGAAATAATTCACTCATCATAATCTGATTAGGGGGGTGCTGAAGGCACATCTGGTGTGGGAGTAGGTAGATGTGGAGTTCAATCTTACTCACATTTATCTTGTTCGTAGGTAGACAAGCAAGTTACAGGCTAAACAGCTAGCTAAGGAGATGTGTAGTTCTGAAGAGGATAGTCTGGGCTGCAGGTATCAATTTGGAGTTTCAGTTTGTGAGTGGTTCTCATGTCATGATGCCCAAGTGAGATCACTGAGGAGAAGCATTAATAAAAAAGAGAGGAGGAAGCAATACCTGCTCTTTGTGGTCCAATATTAGTAGCAGACAAGTAGTAGAGTCCTATTTCAGTAGTGGGTCAGCTACATAGACTTTAAGACTGACAAGGAGCAGCCAAAGAGTCGAATGAAATAAGAGCTATGAGAGTGCTTGTAAAATGCCTATTGTTTGGCTGAATTATTGATTTTTTAATTTATGATCAGTTTTTCCTTATTAAAGGAGACTGCAATGATTATTTATGGGAGAGGTAGCTGTATATTTGTGCTTAATTAGACATATTTCTGCAGTATATAATTAATTATAATCATTTAAAATTGAAATGCTCTGTTTCAGAAATATCTATATATAAGTCCAATAAGCTTTAAAAAGAACAGCATAAAAAACCAGTGAAACTGGAAAAGTCAGCTGTCTGTCACTAATAGGACCAAAAAGCAGACACAGGGGTTGAATCTTTATGGGCACTTTATTTGGATGGCTGGAGATTTGAGAAGATGGTGGGCTCTGTACCCTAATAGATTATCTTACATTTCCTTTTAAGCCAGCCTTTTTATAAAGAGAAAAAGTGTAGGTAAGAGATTTGGAATTCAAGGGGGAAAAAAAGGTATATGCAAGGAATCTGGAATTCAGGAAAGTGGTTCTTCAGATAAAAGCTGCAGTCCGGCAAATTCCCTAAAATCCTTTCATCTGCTGACCAGCGATTTCCTATCTGGGTCCTATGTCCTGTGCCCTGGGTGATGCATCTGTGCCTTGGGCAGCGGGATGTCTCTCCCTGGAACACGGTGGATCAGATACCATCTTGATTGCTGATGGTCTCTTGTGCAGCACAAAAGTGGAATTACTTGTAGTCTCCCGGAGTCAGGGTGGCTGTACCTTCAGTTCCTGAAACGATAGCTTTTCACATGAATTAACTAGGCTTATTAACTGTTACACTAAACTAAAATTTTCCAACTCTTGAGTTCCCCCTTCAGAAGACAACAACCCTTATATTAAAAAACTGATACAATTTTAATGAAGAATCTGGAAGAATCCCTGATTCTTTGGAGAGGGAGTCCATGTGTCTGGATAAGTATACCTAAGAAGAAAGATGTATAAAAACATAATTTTTGAGAAAAATGTCAAATATGTGTAATACAATCTATCTGATAGGGTAAAAAGCAAAAGGAAGAAAAAACAGGATGGTAGATGGGGAATATACATAAGGAAGGTACTAGAGTGGAATGGATCGAACTTGTGGTCAAATAGACATGTGATCAAGGAACAAACCAAAAAACATAATCAACTAACTACACAAAATGGACAAATGCAAAGAAGGGATAAGAGAGCTCAAGGAAATGATCAAGTCGATGTAATGAGATGAAACATGAGTTGTCAAAGTTCAGGAACTAACTGGGGAAAAAAGTAAAGGAAAAAGAAATAGAAGGTTGAGATTAGAACAATCCCAGGTAGCGTAAACACAAGATGAGCAAAGGTGCTGCCGTATATATGATACTTCTGGAAAACAAAGACAAAATATAGAGTAAATGTTTAAGATATATCACAAGAAAAGCCCCACAAAATAAAAGAGGACTTCAGCATATACGTTGAAAAGATACAGTTTGAGGAAATAGTGATACAGAATGGACCACACATAGGTATATCCCTAAATTTCAAAACAGTTAAAGAGGGAAAAATTAAATATGATAACAAAGAATGAATATAAAGTATGCGACAATCTAAAAAATTGTGTAACCATACATTTTGAGAAAGAAGCAATAAGATAGAACACAGAGAAAGTGTTCTGGTTTCTTCACTGTTAGTAGGTGGTAAAGAAACCTATGCAAAGCTGACATATAAAACAAATGAGGTATTTTCATATCTGAAAATGAAGTGTGAAAAGAATATAAACTTTAAATTGTTTTATATTGAGTTTTATTTTGGGTAAAAGTGTGAGGAATAGAAAGTATCCTCATCAATCGTCACATTAGAGGATAAACAGTTAGTGCTGAAGGAAATAGAATATTAGATTTATTTTATCAGGTTATTTATAGGAGAAGTATTAGGAATCAAAATGAAAATCTTCATATCAAGAGAAATGCACAGTAAATAAAGAAATCAGTTTATACAGTTAAAATTTTTAGAAATTATGAACTTACAGTGTCTGGCTCTTCTACAAAAATCATTTACAAAATAATTCTGACCAATTGGGGAAATGTCTTCTGTATGGATTTTCCTAAAGTCAGAGCAAAAAGTAAATAAAATTTAGCAATCTTTTAGTTTTCTAAATATTTGGCTTATATTTGTGTTAACAAAAGGACTATAATCTTCTATAGCCATTCTCTAGAATTACATGTGAACTTTTATAGTTAATCTGAAGCAGATGTCATTGCTCTCATAAAACTAGGTATAGATGGTATTACTTTTTAAATCCCTACTACCTTATCCTGCTGTTTAACCCCATCTTACATAATATCTTAAATGCTTGTCCACTGGGATGAGGGCAAGTGCAGGCCACAGTGTTTATTGTATGGGACATGATCTCATTCCCAGGTTCTCTGCATGTTCCTCCCATCTACTTACAACTTTCAATTTTGCTTTATTTACACAACCATTTCCATGTAAGAATTAGTTTTTTCCTGTACAAGAACAGTTCTCTATGAAGCCACTAAATAACTGAATGAAGACATTTTTATACACAAACAAGATCTGCTCACACTCTTTTTTCCTAGGATTATGGGCCTGCTCACTTCCAAGTGATTAAAGTACAAAAAGATATGCCTCTTCATTTTTTCTATAGCTACATATCTTATGAAATAGTGAGACATTTTTAACAGAAATATTTTTATTAAAAAATTGGACTGTCTTGTAAGTGAATGCATATTTATAGGCATTGGTTTGTGCCAGGGTCTAGTTACTCAGGGTTTGGTTCAGGAAGTTCAGCAGGATCTACACGTGGAAGACACTTAGCAGCCATCAGTCAAGTGCCAGGGATGAAGTCAGGGTTCTTCCATGATGTGAAAATACAAAGACAAAACAGATCCAAAAGCATTCTGCAAACATGGCTTTTGAGTTAAATGCCATGACCCTAGGGTCAGTGCATGGGTTGGAGGAGGTCTGTGAACTTTCTGAAGGAACCAACCCTACCAGGAGTATAAAGTGAGTGTTGTGGGAGTATAAATGTCAGACATTGGGAGCAAAAAAAAGCACAGAGGCGTATAGACAGTCTGAGTCTCATAGATCCTGTAGAAAATAACTATTAAACCTCTCATGGGTATCTGGTTCGAGAAAAAAAAATAAAAACCTTTAATGCAACATGAGTTCGGAGAACCAATAGAACCCAGTGAAAAAGTATCTTAGGATTTATTTAGCGTAATTTTTGCCAAACCCAGTCATTTCTTCCTTGGTTATAGCTTAAAATATAATAAGAAAAATTATAAACTCACTCAAAATATAAGACAAATTATAATCTTGGTTCCATGTAAACGTGAAAGTAAATCTTGGTCCTATTACCTGTTAGCCATAAAACCATTGATAAGTTACTTACCCTTGTTTAACCTCACTTTTTTGCCTTATGAAAGATGAGGGTGATACTTACCTTTTTGCCTTGCTGGTAGTCTTGTATGATTAAAAAAGAAAAAAGAAGTAAAATATCCTACTATTGTACTTGTTCGTAAGAAATTCATAAATATTGTTCTTTGGCTGGTGAAGTAGACCGGGCAGCCATATTGGTTGTACGTGATTCCCTCCCCACAGAGGCACCCTGCAGCATCGACAGCGGACAGAGGCACTGAATAATGGATAAGTCAGCCTGTCTCTGTGTAAACCCCTCTTCTACCTCGGCTCCATATCCGAATCAAGAGAGGATTTTTACTTTATTTTGTTTTGAGAATTGGAATAAATTGAAAGCAACATTGTCAAGTGAAGCTACGTTACAAGTAAGCCAAAACTCATTAAACAGGTGACTCTGAACCTGGTATTTAGAGAAAAAAGGAACAGGAAACAAGAAGATAAATTAACTAAAACAAACAAACAAACAAAAACTAAGAACCATAAAAACAATTCCTGGGATATAGGGACAGAGCATAATTATATTCTACCTGCCTGGTTGCCCAGTGACTTCAGTTTTCTTAGTTTACCCTGTCACTTTCTGTCATGGCATTCATCAATTCCATAACTTTTTAAAACTCAAATTTTCCCTTTTTCTTAAGCTAGTCTGGCTGGTTCCTGTTTTATGCATTTAAATTATCTCTCATGTAATTGGTTCTTTATCTATTTCCTTCCTAAAAATAAAGCATACCCAGAAATTTCAGCACTTAGCACCTTCCCCTGCCCCAACTCAGTAGCTTAAATCTTTATACTAAAAGGAGTCAATACCGTTTTGAAGCAGTTAATTCAACTTGGTGCTTCTGTTATCAAGTTCTTACTTATTTCAGGCTGTGTTCACATTTACCCCAAATCCTGGAATCTCAGCCTCTCTATCACCAGGCTGGGGGAAGCATGAACGAACATACATATGTATGGGGGAAGAAGGGCAGATATCCTCAAAGCAAACTAGTTAGTATTTAAAATAATATTTTCCAAACTGATGAAATTAAAAAAAAAACACCTAAGGAAATATCATAGATATTGACAAATCTAATTTTAACCCAGTGGAGGTGGAGGCTGATCTGAGAGATAAACTCTTTTCTTAAAGATTGTTACATATATCATGTGCATAAGTTCAAGGTCATGACTAGTTTGAACATTATGGCTTAACATTAGTCACAAACAAATGCATATGTACTGGATATATGTAACAATATTTAAGAAAAGAGTTTGTTTGATCTCAGATCAGCTAAGACCTCAGCAGGGATTCATGCTGTTTTACTGGTCTTGTGCTTTCTCATTAACACATCTAAAAATACCTTGAAAAGTATGTGATTATCATCTAGATAAGAACACTTTATTTTATTAAAAATGTTTAGAACTTTCCAACAGTTATAGGAAAATGTTGAAGTGAAAATGGCACTGGCTTGGAATTAGATTATTACTCATTCATTTGCAATGCGAATATTTCCCCTAATCCTGTAACACCCAGCAGATATAGCACATGTACCAGTTACCCTTGATTGGCTTTGGCCTTCACTGTTGCCAAACACCGACAGTTTAAGGAAAGGAGTAAAGTTAAAATAGCCTTCTTTTAAGGCAAGACAAGATGACCTTTCATGACTATTTGACTTGCCTAGGAATGTTCAACTTTTTAAATGTCTCAAACAGTTTGCAAACAGAAGGAACTCTCTCTCTCTCTCTCTCAGTCCCTCTTTGGTAATTTTAAGGCATTTTGTTCAGTAATGTAATAAAACCTTATATTAAAAATTCAATTGCTTTTTCTTTTCTACTTGGTAGAAACAGTCATAAATGGCCCTTAGCTGAAAATATTCTTACAGACCTAATTCTATTTAGTGATGTTTGGCTGTGATTTCCCTGACCAATAACAAGAGTCAATCTTAAAAGTATAAAAGTTCTTAGACTTATAAACCTCACCAGTCATTATTTTGTATTGTAGTTTGCACTTAAAAATGAATTAGCAAGGCAGTATTTTTCATGCTTCAAATAAACTTACTCAAAGCCAAATATGTGACCTGAAAGTCAAAGCCAGTCTGCCCAAGATTGTCTTTAAACTCTAAGAATTCATAAACTGAGAACTGCTCTGAGGAAATATTCTTATCGTGGTCCTAATGTAAACACATGCTCTTTCATAAGAAAAGTATGAAGAATGAGTAATAGTCTCAATTTTTCTACCTTTATGAAACTGCTTCATATATCTTAAAAATAAAATTATCTGTTTTTTCATTAAAATTCTATTTTTCAAGCTGTGAGTTGTGGCCCAAAATTGTGTCATGAAATCAATGTATTCATTGGAGTAAGTATCCCAGATAATAACAGTAAGTTAAAATATATAAATATACACTAACATGATATACACTATAATAGAACTCTATTAAAATATTCATCGCACACAGCAAAAGTGAGTGCTGTGACTGAGCTTTGCTGTGTGTGTGTGTGTGTGTGTGTGTGTGTGTGTGTGTGCAAATGGTATATTAGGTCATGATGCAAAATATATCCCTTGTTTCCCTGTTCCAGTTTGTTTTAAAAAATTACCCAGACAAAGTGGTGCAAAGCAACAAAGTTATGTCTGACAATTACTATGGTCAGAAATTCAGACAGAGTATAAGTTACCTAGGTGCCTGTAGCCTCAGGTGCAAGACTTGAAGGCTGCAGTCTGCTCCCACCTGAAGGCTTGCTCGCTTTCACTTTTGCCAGTTTGGGCTCTCAGCCAGGACATCGAGACGTGGTTTCTCTATGTGACCAGGGCATTCCCACAAGTCGAATGCAGGGTTCCAAGTGTCACCATTGCAACAGAGAGAAGCAGCACTGCTTTCAATGGTCTAGCATCAGAAATTGCCAAGTGATGCATTGTCTCTTTAATTATGTTCTGTTAGATAGCAAAGGTCCTCTGGGATTCAAGGGGACTAAATATAGACTCCACCTCTCCACTGAAGAATATCAGTGTCACCCTATAAAAAGTACATCTGGATCAGAATATATATTTGTATGGCCATTGCTGCAAAGTAAAATTTGCTGCCACAGTGGAAGAGTAAAACAAAAACAAAACAAAACAAAAGAAAAAAAAATACTTGGTCCTTAGTAGCAGCCTTTGGGATATTAGATGTTAAATATTTTATTAGACATGAAGAGAGTTACATTGAAGGAAACTCCGTCAAAATTCCTGACCATTAATCTAGAAGACACATAGAAAAAATGTTTAAATTTAACATTTAAAGGAGGAGGAGGGAGACTGTCATGAGATCATAAAGTATCAAGACCCTGGAGATATTTACTGGTCAGAACGAACCTGGTATATTTTTTTAAATCTGTTTCTTGTTTTAAATCATATACTTCATATTCCTGAGTCATGGGAAAAGTTTCAAATTTTAAAGTAATTAATAATTTTATGCAGTTTATATTATTGAATACTTATTCAACCACAGGCATTATCCTAGGCACTGGAGTTCTGTTTTGCCAAATAAAACAAGATATCCTCCCTTATAGAATATACATATGAGGAGAACTATGTAATCAGGAGTAAGACATATAAAAATGCCATTTTTATGCACTGTATTCCAAGCCAAAATAAGGATAATTGGAGGGTTCTGTGGAGATTAAGGGAAAAAAAAACAACAGTGTCTAATTGTAGCTGATGGATTTGTAAAAGCTTTATAGAAAAGCTGCTTTTTGAAATGCCTCTTGTTGTGTTCCTCATGTGTTGACACAGTGGTTATAGGTTATGATACCATAGTCACGTAGAAAAACAGTACTGAGGGCAGATGTCAGGGTTGAAACAGAACTAACCAAGTTAGACACAGGATGGACTAATTCTTGTATTGATTAAGAATCAGGATAAAATTCTGGTTATATTTTGTACCTTCAGTAAATTACTGAACTTCTCTATGCTTCTTCAGGTTTCTGCCTGAAAAATAAGAAAAAATAACATCATCCTCATGACGCTGTCATGGGTATTAAAGGAAATAGTATTTATGAAGTGATTATGATAGCGCCTGGCATGCCTTAAGCACTCAAGAAACATCTGCCAATATTACCAGCACTGTTTTCATTATATATGTAATATTATAGATGGGAGGCATTTTGTGTAGCTTAACAGAATTACACTTGTTTAGCAAAAGTTAAGCTCAGGATATAGTACTTTCAGAAATCATTATCATTAAAATACAAATTGGGTAAGAACAACACCCAAAGTCAATTACTTTGAATTACTGTTTCAGTCTCAACATATCACTTCACACAATAAATGTTGTGTTGGCCATTTTTATAACTTGTTTATTCAAGATTTCTTTGTGTCTCTATTAGTGAAGTCTCAGAGAAGCAGAATCAGTAGGAGATACATATATATCTCTTTGTATTTAAATATATATTTAAATGCTAAGATTTATTGCAAATAATTGACTAATGAGATTGGGGGCTGGCAGTCAAGTGTGAAATCTTGCTAGTAAGGCAGAACTTCAGGAGCGGGTGGACAGAACTTGAAACTCTTCAGCAGGCTAAAGCTGCTATCCACAGGCAGCATTCTTTTTTTTTTTAATTGAAATATACTTGACATATAATATTATGTAAATTTCAGGTGAACAGCTTATCATTGTAATGCGATTGCCATTGTAGCAATAATTAGTACCATTATTTACAATAGCCAAGGTACAGAAACAACCTAAGCGCCTCTCAGTAGATGAATGGATAAAAGAGATGCTATGGATCTGTCTATCAACCTTATTCAGCCATGAAGAAGGAGGACATCTTGCCATTTTTGACAACAGGGGAGGACCTTAAGCACATTATACTAAATGAGACGGGTCAGGTAGAAAAAGACAGATATCTTAATCAGGGAAGTATCCGCTCTGCTCTTAAAAACTTCAACCTGATTGAATCAGGCCCACCCATTATCCAGGATAATCTCCTTTACTTAAGTTTTGTATTGATGTAACCTAATCATGTATGCAAAATACATGCACTTAGATACCTAGAATAGTATTTGAATAACGAGACTGTAGTCTAGCCAAGTTGACCCATCAAAGGACTATCACAGTGCCTAATTGCTTTTCTCTGTCATACATACACCTTTATCTCCACCACATGTTACATTCCCTAAGCTATAGTAGAAACTCAAAAACATGTTAGATGAATAGAGAAATATGGAGGGAGAAACCAAAAATAACCTGGAATTTATTTATAACAAATTGTGTATTTATTCTTACGTATTTAAATTTTGGCCCTCTTCTAAGTACTCCCTACATGACACAATACCCACATTGAGACTTTTTCCACTGCTCAAAACAACTTTCAACCCATCGAATTTGAGGCCTTTTAGTGCTTCGGCCATTTTTGTTCCATCTCTTCCGTGTCAGCAAAATGCTTCCTTTTGAGGACCTTTCTCCATCCACAGAAACAAAAAAAAGTTAATCAGTGTGAGATTGGGTAAATAGGGAAGATGGGCCAAGGGGGTCATGACATTTTTGGTCAAAAACTACTGAACACTCAGAGTGGTGTGGGCAGATGTACTCGTAAATCACCCATCATGAAAGAGGTAAAGGCTTTGAAACAGTCTTCAAAAAAATTCACTGAAGCTGAACGCAGCCTCTCACAACAACGCCAGCTGGTATGCTGGTATAGAGGGGTGCATAAGATACTCAGCTAGTGGGGGAAGCCTGTACTACAAGGGGCCCACTGTCCAGAAGATAATTCCAGGTTTTTGGGTCCCATATCATACCTGCGTGTCATGCTATTGGGGGTGACTGTTTCCCAACATAGTCTTTCATATAAGTCAGCCCTTGACCCCCGCTTGGGTTGTCTGACCTGGGCATTAGGAACCAAAAGCACGGGACCACCTCCACAGCAACATAAAAATAATCACATTCTCATGGTGATTTACAAGAGATTGTGGTCGAATTTCACATTTACACTAATTTTCTCTGCCATGGCATGCATGTTCCTGTATAGCTGGCTGTTTTTATTTAACTATTTTTTAATTTTATTTACTATTTATTTATATATTACTTTTATCATAACCTGAGGACATGCTTACTGATTTTAGAGAGGGGAAGGGAAGGAGAGAGAGGGGGGAGAAACATCAGTGTGAGAGAGAGACATTGATCTGTTGCCTCTCATATGTGCCCTGACCAGGGACCGGACCTGCAAGCTAGGCATGTACCCTACTGGGAACTGAACCTGTGACATTTCAGTATATGGACGACACTCCAACCAAATGAACCATACCAGCCAGGGCTTATTTAACTGTTTTTGAGATGATACACTAACTCTTTGTTGTAGGAGTCATGGACATTGTCTGTGTCACAGCACTGCATTCTCAGCATCTAGTTATTCATTCATTCTGTTGTCTTACTTATTTAGTTCTTACCAAATACAATATTAAGTGCTGCAGATATAATTTGGAAGACAACAGGCAAAATCCCTTCCTTCATGGTTCTTATTTAAGTAGAGATGATAAATTTTAATAAAAATATTTTCAATTTTAAATTCAATAAAATATGTATTAACATTTGGAGAGCTGACTCTATTTGGCAAGGCTAAATGTCTCATAAAATTAGCATTGGAACCATGACAAATAACTTTGGTATCCATATTCTGTAAATG
Source organism: Mormoops blainvillei (assembly GCA_004026545.1). Classification (NCBI taxonomy): domain Eukaryota; kingdom Metazoa; phylum Chordata; class Mammalia; order Chiroptera; family Mormoopidae; genus Mormoops; species Mormoops blainvillei. The sequence goes on from PVJD01001142.1 coordinate 100,276, forward strand.
ATTCTCCCGAGACAGGAAACCATAGCATGTATTTGACACAGGATTCAGAACTCTATGTTACTTAATACAAATTACAAAATATGTTCTTATAAAGATATAAAGTACCTCCCTCATTAAACTTTGACTTATGCGTGTGTGTGTTGGTGGAGGTATTATGCAAACCAGGATAGCACTCTGGTTAAAACCTTTGATTATAGGCTCTGGTTTGAATATATATTCCAATAGATACTTGCTGGGTTGTTTCACATTATTATGTCCTGAACTTCTCTAAAACCCATTTTCTCAACTGTAATATGGGATTTGTAAAAGTAATTCTGATAATTAGATGAGATAAAGCTTAGCTCACGGTTTGGCATATAGTGAAATTAATTGCGAATGATTAATTATAGTATGGGGTAACTAACGGTTTTTTTAAAAGATTTTATTTATTTATTTTTAGAGAGGGGGAGGGAGGGAGAAAGAGAGGGAGGGAAACATCAATGTGTGGTTGCCTCTCACTTGCCCCCTACTGGGGACCTGGCCCACAACCCAGGCATGTGCCCGGGCTGGGAATTGAACCAGCCACCCTTTGGTTCACAGCCTATACTCAATCCACTGAGCCACAGTAGCCAGGGCAGGGTAACAGTTTTTTAACACGTTTGTGCCATATACTAATAGCTATTTCCCCTGAAGAGCATTGCTCGATTCCCAACCCTTCTAATGCATCAGTGTTTGTTTGTGGTCGTAATGTCTCACCTTCCCAGCACTTAGGTAGGGCCATGTAACAGACTCTTTCTGGCCAGGAGAATGCAGCAGAAGTGATATATGTGACCTCTGGACCCGCAATTTTGGAAGAAAAAGTACACTGATCATTTTGGAGTACGTATACAAATATCAAATATACATTGTACAACTGAAACTGACATAATGTTATGTGTCAACTGTCTCTCAGGAAAATGAAAAGCCACACAGTCCGCCTGTCTTCCCTTGACTCCTGGCTGGGCTCAGAAGGCGAAGTGCAGGCCTACTGTGTCCTAGAACAGGCGTAGAAGGATAGGCCCCAAGTCCTGGGATAACTGCATGAGCAGAGCCCCCTTTCCCCTCCTAAACTTAAGGGCTGTGACTGACTTCATTACACTGAGCCATTGAAATTTTGGAACTGTCTGAATTTTTGGATTTTTTAAACTGCAGCGGCCTACCCTATATCACTTCTCTATTGAAATGGAAAGGGGTTTAGTGTGTGTGTGTGTGTGTGCGTGTGTGAAAGGGACAGAAAGGCGGGGATACGCAGAGACAGAGGCGCAGAGAGAGAGGTTATAAGCATTAAGGTGAGTCTGATTTTTTGTGTGGCCGTAACAATTTCTGTGGGCCTAGCTCTGGCAACAGATAAAACAATCAAGATAGAAAATATCGCCACTGTGAAGAGATCATTCAAAATAAGGAAGAGCAGAACACACAAGAAAAAAAGAACCAGAGACATATTTTAAAATTTGTTAGGTAGTTAGAAACACCAACTCCAAGAAACTTGGCAAAATGAAGATTTGAACATATACTAGAAATTTCTCTTAATATTTTAAACTGATATTACACATTTTTATAAACTCATTTCCCCTTGACAGCACAGATTTCTAACTTACCAATAAAAGTGTACTGTAGGCCATATCATCTTACAATTCTGGGGCTAAAGAATTTGTATCACACTTTCTTGGCTTGGATATACTAGAATTTTCTGATGGACTCTATATGGGGAATGTGTAAGACTTTTGAATAAATAATCTTGTCTTGCCTTAAGCATAAAACAAAATTAATTAGTTAATATGAAGACATTTGTTGGATTAGTTATATTATAATGTTAAAACTGTGCAGTTCTACAGGCAAAATTATGTATTTGTAGGAGATAAGAAGTGAACTATCCCAAAAGAAATATTCCACAGCCTTGTATTATTTTACCATGAATGTGAATTGTGTCTTGATTTTTTTAAAAGCTTCTGACCTGGATGACGAAGACTTAATTGAATAATAACTGTGGACTAAATTCCCATGGAGTAATATAATCCACTCAGGACTCATGGGATTGAATAGATCAGTTATATCTTAAAATGAATGGATTGTTTTGTTGACTTACATTCCAGCTTATTGTCTGAAGAATTTGCTAATATCAAATATAAACACTTTAATAAGTACAAAATATAAATACTGATAAAATTACATAGGAAAATGCTGGGCACTTTTATGAATTATTGCACAGATTTATTTGGAAGTTTTGATATACTTAACTTTCCCAAAAGCGAATCTAAATCTTTACCTCTAGAGAAATAAAGTAAAATAAAAGCCTACGCAGAATTTACTCCCCACCTTATATTATGTATTTCTAGCTATTCCCTATTCACTCTTTTAGGACCTATACACAAACCCGGTTGTTTTGCTTGTTTGTTTGTTTGTTTTCCTACCTGAAATGTGTGTCCCTGTATCTTCTCATGAGTTGTTCTTACTCCTTGAGTAGCAACTACAGTATTAGATACTCAGATAAAATATTCTTTGAATACATCACTAACACCTGTCCTTTTTTTCCACTTCCTCTTGTTTATTTCTTTTACAACAATCAATATAACTTGCAATTATTTTATTACATTGAGATTTTTTTCTGTACCTGCTCTTTAGATAAAAACACTACGTTTTGCGGAGTGCCTACACTGTGCCCAATGTTGTAAATTCTTCTTACGACTAAACACATTCAATCCTTGTAAAAACTGCATAAAGGAATTATTATTAATCATTTGTTTGATGATGAGGGGAGTAAAACTAAGGCAGACTGTCACCTGCTCAAAATCTCATAGCGAGCGAATAGCTGATTCCAGAATTGAATGCAAGATGTCTATCCATTCCATAAAGATAAGAAGGGGTCAGCTTTATTCCCTATTTTATTAATAGCCCCTGCCATGTTAACTATTATATATTGTACTTTATCAATAAGTGGAAAAATGCGAAATTTTATAGTTTTACTGTATCAGGAATCTCACAAGTGGTATTTGCCCCTTGCAAATTACTGAGATACGGCTCCAGATAAAAGATTTTCTTTCACTCTGTGTTTTATCAAAGGGAGATATTTGAGTAAATGACTCGTCAACTGTCCACTCTTCAAAAAACCATCAGATGAGTCTTCTGAACAAATGAAGCTACATTTATTAGATCTACTATAATAACAGAGAATATCACCTGGAGAGTGTTAGTGGTGTTTTAGGGAGGGAAGTTAGGAGGAAATATTTATGAAGTTTTAGGTTCTGCACTGGGTGATTTTAAGCTGTGTCTTACAAGGTGGGGAACTGATTGATTCTGGGTAAACTTAATGATATAGGTTTGATTTATTGATTACAATAAGGCAGAGGTCTTAAAGCTAGCCTTAATGTTAAATGTTCATAGGCTGTTAGACTTGATTGGCAAGAATTTTTGGTTGACTTATAGGCTAATACTCCAGAAGCAAGTATTTTCTTGAGCAACTAACTAAATTATTTTTGCTTGTTCTCAGTACTGTTTAACACAGGTACAGGAAAATATGCCTGGCCTCATATTGCTTAACACAGAGACATGAAATTAGGTCCAATCTCATTATTGCTTAGTTTAGTAATTTCAAAATATATTGATTTCATTTCTCTTAAAAAATAGTGATATTATATAAGACCAAATACTAAAGTATGAACAGATGCTTTTTTCTCCCCCTGGCAAAATACCCAGCGTGCTGTTGTAATCATGTATTTACATAAAAAATATCTCATTTGCCAGTGTGAACATCAGGCTATAGGTGTAACAAACTGTTGCTTCTTCCCAGCCCATCTTACCAGGTGGCATAGTGCTTCTAATTATACCTGTGGACTGCATGTTTCTAATTACTAATTTTTAAATTTACGAAACCAAATGGAAGGCACTGAAAAACAGTGGAGCATGCACGGGGAGGCGTAATTCTAAAGACTGTTTAATGTCACGGACAATCAATTCTCCCACTTCCAGTTTTATTGACTTTGAGGCTCACAAACATGAGGATAAAATGCTTTGGAACACACTGAAAGCAAATGTAGTTGTCTACACTGAAATTCTTTATAGGAGTGTCCTACCCATTTTAATTTACTGCAGAGAAGGTATCTTGACGATGAATCTGAGCTTTGAAGAGAGAGGCTGTGACGGAACGTTTTGCTGGTTGGTTTGATGGCTGTAACTATTTTTTTTGTCCTCAGAGACATGAGTGAACTGTAAAAATGTTATTTACTTATCTTCTAAGATATCTTTCTGACAGAATTTATTAGTGAGAGTAATCATTTAATAAAGCAGAAAATAATTTCTATAAATTTACTCTTCATATGGAAAGTAAAATTAATGTTGTGTGCACAAGAAAACTTAGACTATTACTTACTATGAATATGACATTCATTCGATAGATGGTTGCTTTAAAAAATACACTAATGCTGCTTTGGAACAAAATAATAAAAAAAGCTCTCTTAAACTAAAATCCCCTAGAAAATATCAATATTATAGTGTCTTTGAGCAAAAGGCCTTGTTGTCTGTAATGTGACGTTTTGAGAGAAAAAGTTTAACTTCTACAAAAAGAAACTTCATTTAATGCAGTTTTTCCATATTACTACAGATATGAAATAGAGTAAATCTAATCTTGCCTGTTATATTTTGTTGTTGTTGTTTTTGAAAAGCTTCTGATTACTAATCAGGGAAAATAAATTCATTTTCAAGGCAATAATCTTCTGATTTGCAATATTTTGGTATTTATTTTTATGACCCCTGGTTATTCCTGTAATTTACATATTATAATGCATTTACCCTTTTAAAATCAAGCCATGCTTCTATCTCTCACTTTTTTTTTTTTTGTCTATGATGTTTATCCCTCTGGCTATGAAGCTCACAAATCCTAAGTAAAACCATGCTTTTCTTAGAGATAACATTGATACTGTGATACAAAAACAAAGATTTAGGGCACTCACAGCTTGTAAGGCTGTTCTCTGGAGTTGCTTATAACTTTCAGGCTCTGTTCCACAGCCAGGGTAGTCATAGTGTCCCGCTAGCATCACGTGCTGCTCAACCACATAATTCTACCCATCGATCCCTAAGAATTTGCCAATCAGGAAAATCAAATTCGAAAGAGATCATGCCAGGAAGATCTGGGTGTTAGAGTAAGAGGTAATATGATTTACATGGAGGTTTCTTCAATTAGGAATAATATTTTCACAACACCAAAATGAAACAAAACAGTTTCAAGACATAGCCCCTTTAGACTAGATGCTGGGTCACTATAAAACATGAAGACATTGGAACATAACTCATTCATACAGGTGGTCTTCTGAGAAAGAAACAGGTGATTTATTTTAGACCTGTCTTTCAGAATTTGTTATTTTCTGGCATTAGTATTGCTCTTGCTATCTTGGAGTAGCCATTAAATTTAATAGTTAACATGTGGTAATGGTTTTTCCCTGAGAGAGGGTTACTGATTTTGCCAAAAGAGGCAAAGGGAGAAGAGCGAAGGGATTGGAATCGAATGGCCCGGCTTGTTTCACACACCGGCTCTGCGCCTCGCTGCTCCGGGAGCTGCGGCAATTTAGTAACAGACTAAATTCTTGGTTCTCAATTCTTGCATCTGCGAAATGAAGATAATGTAAATCGAAGAACCATGTCTATTAGTGAAACTGGGGAAGAAAACATGTGAAAATTGTCAGTGTCATATGTCTATTAGTTGTTATTTTTATTACTACAACTACTATTACTAAAATAAAGCTGTAAGATCCAAGGAATCCTTATTTGAAAAGATACAGTTTCTGACATATGACTGTGTGGCTGAACCACCTAATTTCATTATTTCCATGTTTCCTTACCTCCTTTCCCCACAAAAGACCAAAGACGTCCTAAACAACCCTGAATGGATACTATCATACCTGGTAGGACATAACATCACTGAGAAAGATGTGGAAGCAGCATGCTTGTCATAGAAATAACATAGGACCTGACTGACATACCCTAGTTGCCTATGATTTGAGATATATGGGTAAGTGTGGATGTGTGACTATTACCATGAGGTCAGAGAAATTATTGACTGGTCAGAAAGTCATACTCCAGAGAGAAAGCAATTTTGGTAACTTGTGTCAGAGAGAGCAAAAGACAAGAGAAAAGGAATATCAAAAAATCTTGTCCTACTTAATTGCTGAACTGGAGGCACTTAATGAATTCTCCTGGTAGGACAAAAGAAATAATTATTAAATAAAAATGTGAATGAATTATTATTAAAATATATTGAAGTCTGGAAACACCAATTCAAAGGAACCTATGCACCCCAGTGTTCATAGCAGCACAATTTACACTAGCCAAGCATTGGAAGCAACCTAAGTGCCCAACAGTAAATGACCAGATCAAAAAACTGTGGTACATTTACCCAATGGAATACTACACAGCAGAAAGGAAGAAGGGGCTCCTACCATTCGCAACAGCATGGATGGAACTGGAGAGCATTATGTTAAGTGAAATAAGCCAGGTGGTGAAAGACAAATACCATTTGATCTCACCTATAAGTGGAGACTAATCAACAGAACAAACAAGTTAAGTGGAGACACTGAAGTGAAGAACAAACTGACAGTGAACAGAGGAGAGGGGGTAGAGAAAGATGGTAGGAAACAGGGGAGGGGTGGTCAAGGAACACATATAGAGGACTCATGGATGAAGTTGGAGGGTGGGGCCGAGAGTGGGGGCAGGGGAGAGTGGTGGGGGGAAATGAACAAAACTGTACTTGAACAGTTTAAAAAAATAAAATAAAATAAGTGGTAAATTTAGGGTCATAAATCTCTGGAGGGAAGGTACTAGATCTATGTATCCTTATATCATAATTGATTGCCCTGGATCTGCACTAAACTAATGACAAAAATTTAGGCAAGATGAAAACAAATAATGACATTCCTTTTCTTTGGCATTTTATTATTTATTTTGGAAACCTCCTTTCATTTCTTTGTCACTTGTAAGAGTGGACCAATGACTTGCTCTGTTCTGGATTTTTCTGATAAAGTTGCACTGAATGTCCAAAACAAAACAAAAAAAGAAGTATATTCTGAAAACATACAATGTAGCTAATGAACAGCATTTGAACTGTTTTGGATAAATTATATAAGTTGAAGAAGAACAAATCAAAGGAGAAGAAACAATTATAGACTGCTCATTCATAGATAATGTTCTAAGTACTTTATGTACATTGTAATAATTAATCCTATAAAGGGTTGCATGAACAAAGTGGGATCCCTGAGGAGGGAAAAAGAAAAAACCTGCTAAGAAGGGCTCCTGGTGGCTAATGGGCTCAAATGAAAAAGCAGGGCTTAGCGGCCATTTCTGCACAGAAGTCTCTTAATGAAAACTGCACTTTGCAGAGAAGCCTCTGCCCTAATCTGCCTGCCACTGCACTGAATTGCCTGCCTTTGCAATGCACTACCTGCCTGCACTGTGTTTCTGCCATCCAGCCAGCCCTCATAAAGGTTTCCTGGCATTCTACTTTAACCAGCAGGAGAGAGTACCCATTCAGTCAGAACTGTGCAGCTCTGATCAATCAGAGTGGCTCTATTCTGACCAGTCAGGACAGTGCTTTTTGGACCAATCAAACTGCAAAGTATTAGAGTCCTCATTTATGTGAGGACTGACAGGGACCAGGGGCGGGACTTCTGCCCATAAAAGCCGGCTCTTCTCTGGCTCAGGGAGCACACTTGCTGTTTCTGGCAGAAATGGAGATGGTTACTTTCTGGCTGAGCGGACACAATGAAGTTGTTTCTCTGGAGCAAAGTGAAGCAGAAGGGAAAGGAGCAGAGCCGACCAGAGCTGCTTTGCTGGAGAGGGGCCTGGTCCCGGCATCATCTGGCCCCAGAGTTGTTTGTTCTTCAGCAGTGCTGCTTTTCACTGCTGTGCTGTATCATGACTGAGCTGAACTGCACTGAATAAAGTTTCCTTCTTCATCACACCCCAAATTGGGAATTCTTGATGGCATTAAATTGGTGCCAATGACCACTGGTTGACAAAAGTCATGTTCTCATTTTGCATGTAAGAAAGTGACTTGAAGAGTTTGATTTGCTCAAGATCAACCAGTGATTAAGTGGTAGAACAGGGATTCGAACTCAAACAGCCTGAGCCTGATCTATTGATAAAGTGTGAATTTTCAAAATGTTAAAAACCATGACTCTCATGCATATGTAAAAAGAATGCATATCAAAATTTCAAATGAGTTTTTTTTAATTAGCAAGGGGACCAACAAGATATTATAACCTGTTTAGAATCATTTTGAGAATATGTATGTACATTTATACCCAGGGAATGAGAAATTTATGAGTCATTGTTTATGCTTTAGCAGTTGCTCCTGCCATTGAGAAGTTTCTGTGAATGGGTGTGATCATCTCCAAAACTGTCATTTGGGGAAAAGAGAGATGTTGTTTGGACCGAGGCACCACTTCACCAAGAGTCAATGCCATCTACAAGGTAAGAAGAAATTGTTATTAATAGTTGTTTGCTCGATGTCAAGGATAATAATATCCCATCAGTAAAAGTAAATGGATGGAAAATTCAGGGTTGAAGGTCAAGTATGAGATTTAAAAAATTAAAATATCATACAAACACAATCATATTAAACAATTATTGCTTTTAGCTTTAGGAGCAATTCAGTTCATTGACATTTTTTACATCATCAACACATCATTTAATCAAACTTTAAGCATTGAGATACAAGCAAAAATATGAGTAGTCAATTTGTTCACTGTTACGGTTTATAATGATCTTTTTAGTATATCAAAAGCTTCTGGTGAATACATCAACATTGGATGAATTTTTAAATAAAATCACATAGATTCTTAGAATATTAATATTATGCCTATAATAGAAAGCCAAAAATAATTACCAGGGAACATGTTTGAGAAACAGATGAAACGTTGTATGCATTTCTAATAAATTACTTAAAGATCATTATGAGATGATATGCCTTTGAACACTTTTTAATCAGCAGATAACAGTGTAATGAAATTTCTTGAAGCAAAACTTTGAAGACCTTCCTTACATTTTTCTACTCCCTCCAAGATGCATTATATCTAAGGGTTTTTTTAAAAAAGTTGATTCATATGAAATCTTTTTTTGTTTACGTGCAAAATGGTTCCTCTAGAGGAACACTATATAAAATATAATTGAATTGTCATCTGAAGCTTCCATTCTTTCTGCAAATGGTAAAATGATCCATTTGATAACAATAAAAGCCAATTATGCAGGATATAGATTTCAGTAAATCTACTAAAGAATTGTGTGTTTATCCCTGCAAATCCAGAAACCCATTATATATAAATTAAATTGATCTTTCCAGCTTTTGGACTCAAAATCTCATACAGCCCAGGTTTTGACCACCAGAGTATCTTAAAGCTATTTTAGGTCATGAGACAAACATAGATAGTATCACATTTTTACTACATCTCCCCCCAAACTATTTTACTTAATCTTTCAGACACCAAACAAAAGTAATTCAAAACCAAATTGTGCATATCTAAAGGTCATTTTCTGTTTGTATTCCACATACATCACAATCACTGGTAAACTATGTCTTCTCTTCTTGGCACACTTTCCTAAGAAATTGATTCCCAAGAAGACAACTGCTGCCATGGCCACATAAAACACAGGAAAACAATTTAATCCTTGGAAAGATCAGAGAGCCAAATGCTGCAACCAACAGTAGCCAAAACATATATAAACAATGCAGAGTGGATTTGGGGATAAGTGTTATTTTGAGGCTGTTTAAAAGCATATGTAAAGAAATGTAGTATATTGATTATTGTAATATAGATAGACGTGTATTTGTAGCTCTAAATACTTAAGATAATATAGTTGACACATACCCAAAGAGGGTATAGAATCAGTAATTCAGTTTGCAAAGGCTTACTCTTCGCCTTTTGTTTTTTAACCATAGATATTTACCAATGTAGAAGTAATAAAATACAGAAGCATATAGTTTGAAGAATACAGGTCTTATTTTATCTCCTCATCCTGATGGACTCTGCTCTTCATGTTTATCAGTTATATTATAGCTATGTATTTTCACATATGCATATTCCAACCCCCCCTCACCTATTTGTAATATTTACCTCTGGGTAGTAGATCACTAAACCAGTTAAGTCAGAATCTCTGAGGGTGGGGTTGAGGCATTATTAGTTTAATTTCTCTAGGCGATTCTAATGTACTAATAGCTGTTTTGTAAGACAAACTCAAGATCTGACAAGTTGTGTAACCTTTTGAATCTTTCAGAACACACGTGGTTTAACATACCTTGATTCTAATGTAGAACTTATCTTGCAATACAGTCAACTTAACCAACATGAAAAGTATTACTAACATATTCTTTGGTGATGGAAGGAACCCCAGCAGCTCATTGGGGATCTTTATGCTAATGAGAAGCTTTCTGAGCAATAAGAAAACTTTCCTATGCCTGTAAAACTGATTTCTTATTATAGGTCATGACAGTATTAATCCTTTAATCCCTTTATTAGTGCAGTCATTACAATATTCAAAGTCTCTGACAAATCATGCATTATCTCATTTGACATGCTTATTAGGAAAAGGAAGAAAGCCACATGTTATTTAGTAGAATTGTTTCTCTTTTTTTTGTTAATTATTAGAACTGTTTACATATAGTCAGTTTTGAGAAACTGTGTATTATAGGTTTTAAAAGGAGAGTTGGAAAAACTGTAAGTTTCCATCAAAATAGATGTTTAATCAATTCAAATGTAAAGATAAGTTAATTTGGTCTTATGACCTATCCATTATATCTGTATCATAATATATTGCATAATAGACTTGAAATACATGAGTTACAGGTTGTCTTTAAGCACCATGATGGTATGGCCATGCTATTGTCATACTGTTACTAAACAGCAAGCGGGTCCTGCTACCACTGCTGCCCACTGCTGCCCACTGCTGCCCACTGCCACCCTCGAGGCAAAATTCCAGAGGCAAAGTTTTGGTGAGAAAAGAAATGAGTTTTTATTCAAAAGGGTTACAGTTTTAATCATTTAAGCCTATCAACTAGGGCTAAAATCTTTAACTCTTCAGTTCTCCTATTATTCCCCATTAGTTTTCAATTATCTTATTTCTATATGATTAGTTTATAAACTAAAACAACATAAAGTACAAAAGCTACAGAATTTTGGAGTAATGACAGGCTTCTGCCTCAGAGCCCATTCCCGCTAGAACACCCAGAGGAGGATAACCCTGCCACCCTCTGCGGTGCCAGCCTGATCATACGGTTACGGCCAGAGTTCCTTTGACTGCTGTCCAAAATACTCCCCTTTGGGAAATACAGGCAGCTGCTGCTCAGTCATCCAGGCATCCTCAAGGAAGGGAATCAGAGACCCCGTCTCTGCCCTGCCCTCCTTTTGTTTTAAATCTCCTGGCCCATAATTCCATGTGCTCCGGAGGGCTTGAGCTTCTCAGCCAATCCCATCCTAAACTGTTTACCGTTGTCTCAGACAACCTCCTCCTCCCCAGTGATCTGATCAGATCTCTCTGTATCAATACCATACCCCATAAAAGGAGCTATTGAATTAGTAAATATTCAATTAATCTAAAATTATGTGTATGTATATGTCATACACTTATCTGTATTCTCAATGAAATTATACATTTCTTGCAAGCAAAGAATCTTTTATCTTTTTTCTTTTTTTTGTCTACTGCTACTTCTAGTATAGATCTGGGCATATTATAAATTGCCTAATAAACCTTTTCAGTTTACTTTCTAAAGTAACCTAAAATATTATTTGATAGTTTAGTGGCATTATTATTCAACTAAACATAATTGGTAAACTATAATATGAAATCAAATGTATTGTCCTTCAAGAAGATATATGTTTCTTTTTAATTTGTATCCTTTCATCTTCTTTCCTTGTAAAAATAAATGGTTTAGGAGGTATCTCTGAAATTCAGAAATATATTTTAAGTATTTGGAAATATGAGAGTAAAATACCCATTTTTGTAGAGGTTCCCATGCAATAAATAGCTGCAAAATCATTTATTGACCAGGAGCCTTGCCACTCAAATTGTGATTTTCACATCAGCATCATTGGTATTGTAACCTGAGAGTTTGGAATAGCTGCAAAATCTAAGCCCACTTCAGGCATACTAAACAAGAATTTTTATTTAAGTTTGAGAACCACTAACATACACTACTATTCAATTTATTCTTTGCCTGTGTTTGTGTTTGAAAACATAATTTGGGAGGTGTAGGGGCCCTCTTATTATGTTTTTTGTCTAAGGCGTACTCCCCACAGATATATTTTAACATTAAAACATTTGTTTAGATGTGGGCTAAGAAAGATCCTAAGAACTTGAACCTGTTGTGACAAGTCAGAAGCATCTGTGTAGGCTGACAGAGAAAGGACCAACTTGTTAATAATCTTCGTAACTGACTTCCGTGATGTGGAGCTCATGTCACTTCCCAGGGAATTTGAAATACACTTCTGCCTGCTCATCTCATGTCCAAGTGAAGGGCCACCTGCCCTCTGTGTGCATTCAAAGAGAATTTGTCTTGACAGTCCAAGTGGTTTTCTCTATTCATCGTCTCTTTTCTTCTACAACTTCCTTGGTATTCTTGGGTTGAAAGAAAGATAAAACAAAAGGAAGATATAACCAAATGTTTACACAGTCATAACCCTCAACTTAAAAAAAAAATACTAGGTGCCTTTATTCTTCATTCAGATCTCAGAGTAAAAGATGTGCTGTAACTAAGAAACATCATTTGACCAGATACTCTCAAAAACAGTACATCAAAAGATGTTTAATTATGAATTCCTCTAATGTTTTTCTCCTTCTGTATTTTAATGTGTGCTGATTCCTAAGTCATTTTTTGTAGTTTGGTATATACTGAATGATCTTTGGACTGTAAGTTAAGGAGCACAGATGCCAGTGCAAACCCTAGCAATCAGTGGATGCACATGCCCCTGGGCCAGTAGTCAGTGTCCCGCAGCTCAGGTCACTCCTCTTAGATGACTGTGTTAGCACAGACACTCTCTGAAACCCCCACCTTCATGATTCCATGAAACCATACAGCTTCGCTTTTATAAAGATGCTGATAAACAAGAGTATTTAAAATAGATTTATTATTCTAAATCTGAAAAAAAAACTCTCGTTTTACATGGAATTCAATCATGAAGATAGTAAATAATAAGAACATTTAAAATTTCTTTTGCATTTGCTGAGAAAGTTTGATCTGTATCAGTAAACATTTGCAGGTGAACAGTAACGAATGCTCAAATATAACACTTCCATGAATTAATCATGCCTTCCTCGCACAGAAGACTGTGCTCAGTTAAGCCCCCAGCCAGTTCTCACTCACAGACTCTATTTCTGAGAGCGTAATATTGATGATATGAATTGACATTCTCGATCCCAAGGCACCTGAATGTGCAAGAGGTTATGAATATAATAGGGAATTTTTTTCCCCTCAAAGCCTGCTCTGAACTCAGAATGTTACTGAAGGCCCAGAGGGCAGTAAGGCGGCGCCATGCTCAGCCCGTTCACTGGGAAGGAGGGGAATGAACAGGAGGCAAGTGAGGATTCCCAGGGGGGCAATAAACACATCAGTCCCACTTACATTCAATTTGAAGAGAAATAGGTAACCTCTCCCGAGTGCGTCACTGATCTTGATATCATTGTTATTTATTGCCTCCAATCCTAGGGCCCAATACCTCCTCTGTGCTATGCACTGTATTTGGTAATGAAGATACAACCATGAAAGAAACAATCCTGGATCCTGGGTCTTATCTCTAGCAGTCTTCCACATCGTTGCCTGAGTCATAGGTTTTCTAAAACATCATTCTCCACTTATCTTTCTTCATCAGCTCTCACTAGTGAGGACAGAAGTCCAAATGTAGAAAGCCTTCATGAGGTGTTTGCCACTCCCTTTTCTTGCCCCATCTTTTGCCTTTATCTACCCTGACACCCTGGGTTCTGCTGAAATCACTCCCAGTATAATTACAGCAGATGGACCGTATTCTCTCAACTATAATTGTCTTTACATATTATTCCATCTCCCCAGAGTAGCTTTACTGACTTTCTGTACTTAGTTCTTGCTAGAGCTTCAAGAATCAATCGAGACATCAAATCCTTAGGAGGCCCATGCTGATGCTCAGAATTGGTGGTCTGTTTTCATGTTACTGTAGGAGACTCTTCCATTATCATCCCCAAGGTGCTGCCATCTATTTACCCCTCTAGACCATAATATTATTTCAATCAGTCAACTCAGTTTCTGGCCAGTATGTGCTCAAATATATTTTTACGAAAACATAAATTATTAAAGAAACAGTTCTAGGAGGTAGGTGCTCATATTCCTCTCTTTGCTTTAGAGTTGAAGGAACATCAGAAATCTTATCCCAAACCCAGTGTCGGAAGGTAAAAACATACCCGGTTTTCAGACTATAACGCACTCTCTTTCAATGGAGTGTGTCTTTATCTTGTGCTGAACAATATTACTGACAGGGAGAAATATCACGCCTAAAACAGCTCCCCTGAGAGTAAGATGAATTCTCTGAGTCATGATGGTCTACCAACACGTTTCTCAGGAGAAATGTAAGAGAAAGGATGCAGGGGGTAGAAAGCTCCCACGGAAGGATGTTTCATAAATGCAATGTCAAGCTATTGCCTCAGAGGAATAGGAGTTGCAACACCTATTTTGGCCGACTACCATCTTTTGTCTTTGTTATTGTTGTTGTTGCAATGACTGAAAACATAAGATTGGATCTGGACACTTTCAAGGTTAGAAAACAAGTTCATCTATTGTTTGTTTGTTGTGTGTCTGTGCTTGTGTGTATGTGTGTGTGTGTGTTTTCTACCAAGTCCTCTAAAGTTCTTCCTTTTTTAAACTTTCAAAAGCCCAGTCAACCTTAGGTGCAAACAACTTTGGGCAGGGCCATTGCCATCGTTCTGACTTTCTTCTTTTGAAATAAATGCTGTTTGAGCTATTTTCTTTTCCTCTCAAAATCAATTCTCCTTGAGTTTTGACTAGGGCATTTTAAAGACTCATAACTAGTAACAGCTTTGGCGGTATATCATGGCATAAACTTATCACCAAATATTTTTCCATTTCTTCATTATAAAATTTTCAAACATATAGAAAAGTTAAAAGAATGGACTACATAGATTTCACATAAATTCTGTACCTGTTAATATTTTTCATATGTCTCATGATAATTTGCTCTTAAATATTCCAGCATTGTCTCATTAAAAATAAGAGCATTCTCTTATGTAACTCCAGTATTTTTATCCCAGCTACAAAAACTAACAACACCTTAATTCAATCTAATATCATTTATTTTCAAATTTCCTGAAATACATACAGTGAGTATTTTATATATGTTTTTATAAGACCTGAATTATCTTAAAACTAATCAATTGCATCTATCTCTCACCTCTCTCTAGCTTATTTTATTCTCAAATAGTTCCACTGTTTTATAAATTTGTTAATATTTCATGACATTGATTGTTTTAAGATTACAGGTCAGTTATTTTACAGAATGTTCCCAGTGTTTGCTTTTGCTTATTTTTTCTTTGCAGTGTTATTAATTTATTCCTCTACTCCTGTGTTTTTTATAAATCAGAATTTGGAATGAATGCCCACATTAGATGCAGGTTAAAGTGTTTCAACAAGAACACTTCACAGGAGAGTGTATATACTTCACATTGCGACACATCAGGAGGTGCATAATATTAGTTGTTCTTTCAGTAGTGATGCTAAGTTTGGCTACTTGATTAAGGTTGTGGTCAATAGATCTCCTTATTATAAAGATTGGTTTTACCTTTGAATTTAACAAACTATTTGGGGGAACATATGTTGGCAATATGAACATTTTCCTCCAAAAACAAATTCATCTAATGCCTTTACCCAATAGTTATTGTCCATTGATTATCTATACTGCAATCAAATATATCATTGGATTTTGCAGTCAGGTGAATTTTCTAAATGCATCATTTTGATACTGATTGTATCACTAATCTGTGAGAACTGTTTTCCCTCAACAATCTGTGATGAACTGTAGATCTTTGTTAAAAAACAAACAAACAGAAAAATGCTCAAATCTTCTTTTAATGATTAATTTCAGAGTAAAATATTGGCATGATAATTACCTCCATATATGGCGAATGAAGTTTTTGTTTGTTTTAATTTAGTGTTGACTTCAGGATAGGTGGTCTCCATAGATAGAGAGATGTACTATTTCTCAACATAGGGCAGTGAAGAGGATTTTGGCTGCCTAATAGTCAAGAAACACCGGATTCAAATTCTGGGAGAACAGTTTATGAGCCTGGTTAGCAGGTGAAATCTACTTAAACTTTATCAGTCTCATATTTATTTATTTATATATTTAAATTGATAAATGCTAGTATGTGAATTATTTCCTTTTTGTTGCTGGCGTTCCATTTGCAGATTCACAGAATTTATTAGGTTTCAATGCCTTCCAAGTATTTTTGGTGCTGTTTAAGCATATTAATAAAACTTACCATAAGGACTTCAATGAAGATTGAGTCATATTTATGTTAAAAATTAAATTGAACTTTGACTTCCTATTTCTCAGGAAATGTTATAAATATTGATGAAATACTTTTTAGAGGAATTATTTCCAGTTCCACCACTCTTTAAAACTTTTTTCTTGCAAATTACATTATGATGTTTTTGATAGATATTTATCAACTCTAGGAAACTAACCACAAAGCTGATAATATTTCTTGAAAATAACCCCGTCAAAGTAAAGGAGACAAAAGACTTATGGCAGAAATATGTTTCCTAGGGATCGGAAAAGAAAAATTGCCTGTATTTTCATGTCACATGCACTTGAAACAAAAAAGTAATTCCCCACATAGAGTTGGGTGAGTTTGCCCATCAAAATTTTGACATTACTTTAAATTATCTCATGGTAATTTTGCTAAAATTCAACAATAGAAATTTCCATTCTACCTAATTATATTTAGATGAAATATGAATATCTGTTTAGATATTAGTATTAATTAAACTATAGTGACCTCAACTGGTCATGTTAACGCTCAGAGTTGGATCTCCATGTTTCCTAGGAAAAAGGAAATCACTAAATTTTTTTTGAGAAAAATATTTAAAGTGTCACAATCTCAAAATTGTAATTATCAGTGTAAAGTAATTTGATGCTTGTAAAGTAATTTGATGCTTGTCAATTATATTTTCCAATTAATTTTTAAACACACTTCTTGCCAAACCCTTAACTAATTACTTTGTTCTTTTTATATTGACACATGTGAAATAGTAAAACTTCCTAGAAATCAACCAAAATAGGTTTATAAAAACTCATTATGATAATAGTAATTAGTAATCACATTTTACTTTCACTGGCTTCTTAGCACTCTTCTGTTAATATCACCTTCTTTTATTTTATTTTTTCAAAGTATAGACTTCTTCCTCAATTTAGAAAAGGAGGATGAGAGATTCAACTCTGGTGGAACTTTATGAATATACTTGGTCATTATTTTCCCCCAGTGGATGAGGTGAACAAGTCTCCCCTTTTTACATATGAGAGATCAACTGAATCATTACCAAGTGACAAACATGCAAAATTATTAACTAATATATAAAAATATTTAAAAGATTTCACGATTAGTTTTTTATTCTTGTTGCCAAAAATAAATAATGCTTTGGGAATGGAGTGGTCCAAACTATGCAACATCATGAACTAGTAAGTAATATGTGGTTGAATCCATCTTTTTCACATGAGAGAAGGATCAGTATTAAAAAAAAAAGTCAAGAACTTTCCACCATCTTTCTAAAGTAATGTTTTTCGAAATTTCCAGGCCCAAAATGATATCATGTTTGGATTCTAAAATGCCTGGCAAATTCTGTGAGAAAGATTAGGCCACCAATTCCTCCTTTTGCCTTAAATTGTGATGCGCAGTGCTGTCCAAGTCAAGCAGGGTACACCCAACTAAGCACAGCTAGCACAGGCAGAGGCACAAATGACGAGCACCACTCCAGTCAATTGGAAATACATGAGGACAAAGGTCAAGGGACACATCAACAGATCTACAAACAGCAATCTTGGACTAGAAAGTTGATCTGACCTAATTATCAGCGGTTAGAATCCTACTTACTTAGAAAACCTGTTGCTCTCAGGATAGACTGAGGTGGGCAAGCCTGCTATTTAGACTCGGGCTCATCGCCCTGGGAATTACCTAGTACTAGTAGAGCACAGTATTGTGGGAAATAGATTCTGAAGATGGACTGTAAGTTTCACCGTTTATTCATTGTATGAAATTTGTGAAAATTGCTTAATTGCTCCATGTGCTAATTTCTTTCTCTGTGCTATAGAGGTGAAAACAATACTCAAGAGTTTATTATGAGGATTAAATGGGGACCTATTTTTCAGGTGATTAGCTTCTGGGCACAATAAATGGTAGCTCTCCTTCCTTTCGCTGTTGCTGGGAGGTCTAGCAAAAGTCAAAACTCCCTAGCTTTAAGGCTGTAATCTTTTACATCCCAGAGTGGTCCCAAGATCAGAAGCTGTGATTTCACTATGATATTCATGACACTGTTTCTGTAAATAATGTTATACACTGTAGGTGACTTGGTCATTTTGTGGAAGTTGTATTCCTAATTTTTCTGTTTACAACCATTTTCATGTTGTCTCTGTCTCTCTCCATTTCTCTTTCTCTCTCACACACAAACACATACACATACAATTTAAAATATATGAACTTCTGAATAGGCAATACCTTTACATATTATACAATTCAAAACAGTTTAAAAAGGTAAAAAATGTGTTAAAAACAAAACCATTCTCCCACTTTTGTCTTCCCCAAACCTCAATTACTCTTCAGACACAACTGTTATTAACAGTTTCTTGTGTCATTTTCTAGGCATATCTGTGCATTAACCTATGCTCACATATTATATATGATTCCATTAATAATGTCTGATATGGCCCCACTGTTTAAAATTCCCATTGTATATGCTAACTACCTATCAATGTTAATAAACATAAATTTACTTTTAATTCAGCAAATATACAGGTGGGGAGATGAATACGTGGGGAAAGGGACCCCAAAGGAACTTTCCCCAAACTCCCTCTTCCTGCTAACAGTAAAAGGATCAGAGAAAACTCCACTCTTGTGAGCACACACACACACACACCCCAGTGTACCTGTGAAATCCCCTGAGCTTCAAAAGATTGGTTTAAGTTGGACTCAAATAAAGCCCAGTTTCTTTGATCTAATATAGACATATGATTCCGAGACAGGTAGCACCTATTAGCATTGCTTCCAATGAAGACACATTAAGTGTGTTACCATGCTAAGAATCCAGGGAATCTTTGTGATGCAATGTAAGAAGTACTGGGTTCCCGGGCCTCCCAGGTTGTATGACTGCAGAAGGGAAGACAAGCTAAGAAGACTTCCTGGAAGAGGTGATACATTAGCTGAAAAGGCACTGCAGTGGTAAGAAGAGGGGGTAATGAAAAGAAGGCAAAGCGTTGATTGCAAATAAGTTATCTAGTAACATTTTGGTATCAAGAGAACATTTAGGACAAGTGATGTTATGGAAAATTTAAAGCACTTTCCTTATGGAAGATGCTGTTAGATTATAGGGGTGGGAGGTGGGGGGACGAGTCAATGGAATATTTTCCAGAAGCTAGCAATTCTGCATTTTTCAAAGCATGAAGAACAAGAAAGCCATGCACACACATCCTCATAAATACCCGCTACAAATAGAGCCAACACAGAGCAGTGGGCAATTTCATTTCTGCTAAATGGAAAATCTGAAATAAATGGCAAGAGTTGTCTATGTGAGGTCGATTTAATTTGTTCTAAAAGTTTCAATTTCAAAGTTCTCAGAGTTGGATAAAAAATAAAATTCTGAGCTCAAGACCAAGTGTGATCAAAGAATTCTAGCACCTGTGAGTGCCTCAGAAAGTTGAGAACAGAAACTTCAGGATACCCCCAGTACTCTGGAGTTTCCACACCCAAAGCAGAGATGGGGTTACGGTAACTTAATTACTAAAATACAAAAATCGTAAAATCCAAGAATAATACTGAAACAAACATTTTAATTATTTATATACTTCTAACATAATTTCTTATGTAAAAGAATTTTATGTAGTTTTAAAAGCAGTTTTTCTTTTAATGAAGCAATCAGAACATCCAATAGAAATTTGCAGATAAAGTCTCCCTACTGTAAAGGGGAGAAACACTTATTTTAAAATAATTACTTTGTTCTTTTTTTTTCAGTTATATAATGTTTAATAGCTCAGATGTCTTGGTATGCTGGAGTCATGTCTAAAACAGAGTATCTAGTACTTAGTAACAATACTTTGTATTGTGAAATGTACCAGGCTAACTCCTGCGTACCATTCATGTTGCAATACCCAGTTCATGATCTGTAAAGAACATTGTATTTGCCTAGGCAGCTCTTTGATAAGAATAATGTGAAACTGAGGATGTACTTGTGGAATGTTGATAATGAGGGCTTTTGTTGTTCTCTTTGGTGGAATCTTCTTGGTCATATTGAAAGTAACTAGTATTATATTTATATACAGTATCTCTTTTTATACCCATGCATTTCCCTACTCATAAAGAACCAATACATTCCATATGTTTTGAATACTTAAAAGTATACTTCTGTAGCTAGATTGCTGAGTTCAGAAAAAGAAAAATCTAAATCAACAAGCCACATATTTAAAATTCAGTCATTTTGGACAGGGTTCTAACTTCCTGTTTTAAAGGGAAGAATGAGTGGGAACAGGGTCAAGATATAAGCAGATGATGTAAACCTATGTATTTCCTTAATGACCCTGCTTTCTTCATTACATCAGTCTCTGCCAAAGTTCACTTACATTTGTACCATAAGAAATGAACCTGTGTGTCTTCCATCCTATTCACGGATATTGACATGTTTAAATCAATGCTTTTAATGCAGTCACAGATATTGTGTGGGTGGGGGTCGTACTCATTCACTAAACATTTAATTTGTTACATGTATATTTTGTTGCATATATAAACTTTAAAAATATTTGACTTCCCAACCCTTCAGATGTTGTGTGGTGTTGGCTTGCAGTTTAGGAAACATGTCAAGACTATTTGGTGTGTTTTTTTTCATATTATTATTAATTAAAGTCCACATTATATCTAGAACTCCTTAGTTTTTACCTAATTTGTTTTTCTGTTTCAGGATACCATGTTACATTTAGCCATCATGTCCCTTTAGGTTCTTCTTGACTATAGCGGGTTCTCACACCTTCCTTGTTTTTGATGATCTTGGCAGTTTTGAGGAGTACAGGCCAGATATTCTGTCAGATGGCACCTCCTTGTTGAAGGAGCATCTACCTAAATAATTTTAGAATTCTTCTGCATGGAGGATTAGTTTCTCCCCCTACCAATGTATTAATTTATTAAAACAATTAATTATCAGTATTAAATAATAGATATTTATTTTATACTATAAGTTATAATTCATAGTACTTTAGCTTTTAGTTCAAATTAATCTAGCTTTGTTTCTTTGGAGTTCTTTCAATTGTCTCTGATGTATTTTTGCTTTGGTTTTTTTTTTTTTTTTTTTAGTACTTCCCTATTCTCTGACACTACAAAATAAATATCTTGTTTCTTTCTTGTCCCAGTCCTAAAATCAGCCATTTCTTCAAGAGTCCCTGGTTCCTTTTATTGGAGAGTGGTATTAGAAACAAAGATCTGGACATGAGGTGTACTCCTTGCTATGGTAGTATCATTTTTTGGCCTTCTTAGCTAACAGAGCTAAAAAATAATGGGTTTGCACTAATATTTGTATATACAGATATCTATACCAATTTAGATACTTAACCATCTGTATCCATACTAAGCTAAAAATAAATTGAATCGATACTTCTCACTCTAGTCTATTACTACATGGATCATTTTTGCCTCCTCCCCTTACTTATTGATAAATTCCCTCTTGAACAGTGAGAAACCTGCTCCCACCATCTGCTATGTCTGTGCTTAAATTTTCCACCCAGTATATTGAATAGACATATCAAAATGGTTAACCTGTGCTCCTAGGGATGCAATTCTATCAATTAAAAAACAGTACTTATGCACAATTTCTTTTGCTTTTGTTTTACAGACTCTACTCATTGCTAAAGTTCCTTAGCAAAGTATCTATTCCCCATTCACGTCAGTAAGGTTGTTTTATACATTTGTAATATAGTTAGACTTTTTCTTCACATTCTGTATTTCTTCCAGGGAATACTACAATTTCCTAAATGATTTTATTTTTACTTTGTATACACGAAGATTCCTTTGTGTGCTGTGAATTTCTAAGGATATAGACAAAAGCATAAGGTCTTTTATTCACTCTTACGATATTGAAATGGAATCATTTTACTGGTTTAAAACTCTCCTGTGCTTCACCTGTTCACTCCCCCACCCTCCCCAAACACAATGGCAAGCACTGATTATCGTAGACCAGAGGCATTACGATTCTGAAGCCGTGTACTTTCACAGGCTTGTCTTTTTCCTTCTTTTTTCTTTTTTGTTAAACTCATCTTTCTCTCAAATTATTTTAATCCCATTTCAAAAATGTGAAACAGGTAACATGTGCTCAGGAACTGTAGCTTAGAATGAAAGCTTCCAACTCTCTGGAAGCAAACGCTGCTCTGACAAAGGCACCCACATCTTCGAAATGCTGCGATGAGCTGCTGAGTGGAGGGGGTTCCCTTGATTTGTAATGTACCTTCTTGTACAGAAGCAGCCCATAGGTTGGTGGAACAATCTGTTAATGTTTCAGTTAGAGCATCAATGGCTAAAATACTCTTCTGCAGAATGCCAGGTATGAGTGGTCCTCAAAACACAGGTACATAATGGGTCATCTGGGGAGCTCGGAACAGTGTCATTGCCTGGATCCCAGCCCCAGCGATTCAGGTTTAGTTGGGTTGGACATGGGCCTGTGGGCAATGCCAATATTAAAACCTCTCCAGGTGATTTAATATGCGGTCAAGCCCTGAGAACCATTTCAGTCATGTTCCTAACTAGCATTTGTAAATGTGGAGTTTCCCCTAAAACCCATGTATTAGATTGTTTTTACTGCTCCTGTAACAAATTACCACAAAATTAGTGAATTAAAGCAATGGAAACGTATCTTCCACTTGTTTCTCAGAAGAACAGCACGCATATCACTGAACAAAATTCAAGGGGTCAGTTGGTCTGCATTCCTCTCTGGAGGCGCAGAGGGAGAATGTTTTCTTATCTCTCCCCTCTATAGGCCGCCCACATTCCCTGGCCTGTGGCGCCTTTCTCTTCTAACGGGGAGAAGAGGTGAAGTGGTTCCTTCTCTGATGGCCGCCTCGCTGGTTCATTGTGGCCTGGAAATGCCCACCATGCTCAGGACTCCTAGGATTGGACTGGGCTTGCTTGGATAATACAGTGCACTCTTCCCTTCTCGACTTCTTTAACCTTAATTACATCTGTGAGGAGCCATTTGTCGTGTAAAGTTACATGTTCACAGACGTCTAGGAGTAGACTGTGGTCATGATTTCCAAATGCCACTAAAACCCCATGACCAGCTACAGAAATAAAGAGTACATGGTCCACTCACTCCTTTTTCCTTTTATCAAATCTAATGTGTATGTGTGTATGGATGTGTGTGTAGCTTAACTTGCCTTTCAATTTTTGCCTTCACACTATTTTATATATTTTATGGTAATTAAGTTTATAATTTATGACCTATATTAAATACTATTGAGACAGGATTATAACAGAAATAAAGTATAACTGTCATTCAGAGATATGAGCTTGAAACTGAGTTCAGTAATTTTTGAACAATAAGCTATATCCCTTGGAGAGTGATTAGAATGAGGTTCTGGTTGTACATTAATTTAGAGTGTCAACAGTAAATTTTTTTTTTTTTGTATTTTTGTGGAGTCCTGAGTGTCTTTGATGAAACAAATAATGCTGCCATTTTCCAGGCTGGGAACTGTTGCCTTCTCGTGTGCTGCTATAGAGTGCTGTCTATGGTTTATAAGATCGCCTTGCATTCAATGTAATCCTTCAACCTGGCTTTAATCTCCAAAGCCAAGGTTGTTGACTTTTAGAGGAAGACCAGGGCAGCACAAAGGAACTGTTTTTGGTATTCTTATGAAGAAAACTATATAGTAAACTAGATGAAACATAATCCCCTGATTTAAAAGAATAGCAACAGAAATATAAACTGGTTGGAGTTTAAAAACTCAAGTCCGTTGTCTGCCTAACATCAACTGCTCTGCCTCTCTCTTGAATGATGGGACTGCCACTCTCGCCTGCATTAGTGTACATAAAGGGATTCAGCTCTAGCATGTGAGTCATGATTGGACACAGTCCATCATGGTAAGCTCATTCCCCATGGCCAGTGATAGCTATAGTTAGTAGCCACGGGGCCCATGCCCACGATATACCAGTGGGCATTTTCTGGGTGTGGCATCTGGGAGAGCTTTTGGTTTTCTGATAAAATGAGACAGATTTGCCTTTCATGGCCCTTTAATTTTAGCCTCATGATACCTTCCTCTTCGGTATTCTGACATAAAACCATCGTCTTGTGACACAAGGCAAATGCTCTTGCAGTAGGGAGTGGTTTACAGAAACTGCATATCTCATGAAGTCATTAATCAGTTTCACCCTCTGCAGACTGTCTAGGCTTCTTGCCATGTGCGAAATCAACTCTTATTTGAGGTACTGTTTTGTAAGATTTTTGCTTACTTGCAACTAAGTGTAACATTAACTGATAATAATCTTGATAGTTTGTTTTTAATTTTTTGTTTTTTTAAAATTTTTGTTGATACTATTACAGATATTCTCATTTCACCCCCACCACCCATTGCCTACCTCCACCCACCCCCGCCCTTCCCTAAGGCCATCCCTACACAGTTGCCTGTGTCTCTGGGTTACGCACATATTTCTTTGGCTAATCCCTTCACCTTCTTTCATCCAGTCCCCCCTTCCCCTCTCCCATCTGACAGCTGTCAGTCTGTTCTATATATCCATACCTTTGTTTTTATTTTGTTATAATTTCTGAGACCTCTTATTTAATCTTCTATCTGCAGTGCTGTTTTTCACTTTGCAAAAAAAAAAAAATGCTAAGGGTGTCCCTTTCTAAAAAACAAGTCTCACCTTTTTTTTTCTTCTTTTTTTTAAGTAAGATGAGAAGAAAATGTCAGGACCCTATGTTTCCAAGTTCTGTCAAAAGTATTAACTTTTCTTTGTGTTCCTTACAAATGTAAGACTAGAAAACACTCCAATAATAACCTCAGAATGTTTCTCTGGCTGTAGGCGACCTTCTCTCTTAGGTGCTCTCTCTAATAAACAGGATCCAGTCTCCTGATGTATATAATTCTTGCACTTTAGTGAAGTGGGGAGAAAATGAAGAAACACCTACATGAAAATAATTTCTAATTCTTCTTTTTCTTGTTACTAACAGATGGTTGTTTTGTCTATTACCATATTGGGCTTTTTGCATTAAAGAACACTGTCATTCAGGTAGAAACATTAAAAGACAGGTTATATTTATAGTTTTAACCACCAATTCAGCTCAAAGTTATTTCTCCCTGCAAAGACATTGTCTGATATCTGGAAGTTTTAAATGATTATGCTATGAATGGCCATATGAATGCAATCTTAACCTTCCCACGTTTTGAGGCATATGTTCATTTTCACTATGTGTAAAATCACAATCTCCAAAATCTTCCCCTTTACCTTGTAGATGGGAACTACATAAAGAAATTTATTTGTTTTCTATTAGTAAATTTTTAAATGGGCTTCATGCTTTGACACGTAATCACCCTCCTTCATGGTTAAGATGTACACTGAAAACAAGAAGTGGCCTTGGCCTTGCATTTTGGACCCTACGACTTACAAGTTTTATATCAAATCCCTATGCAACCCCTAACGTGTGTGGCTTTAAAATAGATGTAATAAGTTTTTGAAGGGAATGTCAGTCATTGTACAATTTTGTTTTAAATTTGTGGAGTGTTTCATTTTATATTCAGAATTTATAACACTATATAATTTATGGGATGTCAGAGTCCTTTGAGATCAGCTAGTCCAACCTCCTCGGGTCCCAGATGAGAATATTGAGACATCAAGAGCCACATGACCAATTGTAGTGTCATGATGACCTCTATCAAATGGAAAACAATGTTGTGCACCAACCCGCCTCACCATACTCACTATAAATCACTGATGTAGGAGTGCATGTGACAAAAGCCTTT
This sequence comes from Mormoops blainvillei, assembly GCA_004026545.1. Lineage (NCBI taxonomy): Eukaryota > Metazoa > Chordata > Mammalia > Chiroptera > Mormoopidae > Mormoops > Mormoops blainvillei. The sequence continues at coordinate 126,510 of PVJD01001142.1, forward strand.
GAATTACTGAATTAGAGAATAATATCTAGTAGTCACCTTGGATCTTTATAGTCAATCAGATTTATATCCTGTGAATAAAAACAGCAAAATATATTAAGAGGACATTTAAAATAAATAAGACAGCACCTGAAAATGACATATGATATGTGGTATACGGTGAATGCAACTTGTATTCAGTATTATTTAACAGCAGTTTCTTGGATATGATATACATTTATGTAAATAATTTTGAAAAAGATTTGCTATCATTTTGTTACAGATCTTCTTTGTTAATTATATGTAGTTCAGGACACTATTGATCCTTAATATGTTATCTGCCCTGGCTTGTATTCATAATGCTTGAAAACACAGTAGTCAAGTATTTTGACACATAATATGAGGTTAAAATACTTAGTACATGGAAAATGTAAAAGGTATTTTATTTTTTTAAGGCTTTATGTCTTTTAAAATAAAGCTTACACGTTGTGTTTTACAGTAGAACTAAAAAGTCCTATTAGTTAGATTTCCAGTTTTATAGTAGCTTCTACTTGCCAGTGATCATTAAGTGAATAAAACATCCATCAATCACATGGAAATCAGCCCTGTTCATAAATCATTCTGCTCAACCTGTTAGCAGAGGTGAGCTAAATGAACATTTCAGGAGCGTCTATAAAAATTTAAGACCAGGAGCAGGAATAAATTTCACAATCTATTTAGTAGTCAGTACTCATAGGAGCCTTACAAGAAAAATTCTGTCAATTTCTTATTTCATCACAGAGCATATAATATAAACAAGCATTTCTCCTTGCATGTTCCATGACTTTTACGTGGAGTAAGTTTTCTTTCCTTAAATAGCACTTTCATACGTGAGATCAGTGTTCGCGAAGGAACTAAGTAGCACGTGCCCGTTTTCTTCCCTTGGGCGCCTTTCCTTCTCCCCATTCGTGACTTCTCCTGCGCCACCTGCCCCACCTCTGGCACCCCGGTGCCCTCAACCGCTCTTGGTTTGCTTAGAGAGCTCCTATTTGTACCCCAGAAACTTGATTTACTTCTACCCCAGATCATATTTTATAAAATTTTGAAATTAAGCTCCTCATTTTACCTGGTCTGGGTGGTACACATCTCTTACCTTTGCAGGATAAGAGACGATACAGCCTCCCTGACAGAGGGTCATTTGGAAGATGTGACACCAGCAAATAAAACAACCCTATTTAGGAATCTTTCTGTCCTATCTCCTTCATACACTTTTTTCCACATTTATAGGATGAAATATAAAATGAGTGCACTTCAAAAGCTATAATCAAGGAAAGAGAGGAGAATATGGATACTTTAATTAAAAATTAAAATTCTCAATAATATCATGTGATTTCTGAGAAAAAATTATATTGTTTTGTTCTGTCATATTTCTCCTTTAATGTTACGATAGTCTATCACATAATACAAAACATCGTACACAATTTCTTTTTTCAGTTACTAGGGATTGCTGAAGTAAACATTGAGAATTTTGAAAACACAAGAGTATATTTGTTTGGTCCACCCTTCCATATAAGTTAAAAGTAGCAGTTTTTAAACAATAAATGTACAGCCACTAAAAAAAAACCTTTTAGCACTTTAAATAATTCAGTATTTCCTGCTCTACAAATGATGATTTTTGTAACAATATCAACTAATTAAAGAGAATTTTACAAAACAAAAAATCCAATATTTTATTACATGATACAGAGAATATGTGGATCCTCCCAGAAGAATTTTTCACCCAAAGTAGAGTTGTCTCCAATTGTAAATGTCCGAGAGGAACTGGTTTCAGTTCAAAGTAGTGAAGAATTTACTTTGAAGTAGATCTTTGCAAAGATGGAAAATACTCTGGAAGACTGACTGTCACCAAAGACATCCTGGCTAGGCTAGATAATCATTAGGCAGGGCTTTTGACATGAGGATTCAAACATCAAATCTGTGGACCCTAGGAGTTTATGATTATATTAACAAGTTAAGTAGTCATTCCACTTGATGGTGGTGAAGACACTTTTCACTGATGTTAGGGTTCTAAACTCTACCACTGAGGCATCAATGTTAATTTTCAGTTTACTGTACTCTAATGCTCAGCCTCTGCAATTGATCAACCTCTATGCTCTCAAACTGCATCTAACAATCAAAAGTTTAGTCAGCATTCAAATTGCTGATATTTTCATAATGGTCAATTTTAATTCCATCCCAGCTTTACAAAAGGAAGAGGTCATGCATATCTATTTTATAAAACACTCTTCTATTCTTGTTTTAATAAACTAAGAAGTAGTAGCGACCGCTTATAGTTATCAGTCTCAGGGAGCCTCTCAAGCCAATTAGGGCATTAATTTTCTTGCCCCTGTGTTTTTGTTTCTTTTTCTGGAGAATTAAGGTGACAATTGTAAGCAACTTTAAAAGGTTTTGAGAGATTGAAATTTGTAATACTTGCAAACTGACATTTGCATTCACTTGAGTGTTAACTACTATTTTCAGAATGCGACTGACATTTGTATTCACTTAGTAGGTGTGTTAACTATGATTTTCAGAATACAGATCAGTATTTTGCAATCAGAAATTAGGTGCTTCTTTTATTCCCTTAGACTTCCTTCTGAGAAGTTACCAGTCCCCTTCCTTTTGTTTATCTTGACTTTTCTAGAAGTTTCCATTCTTTATCTAAAGACATCCTGAATAGAAACTGGAAATTTCCAGCCATTCTTAGATCATTTGCTTAAACTTTCAGAAGTGGTGTAATTTGTGTTCATTTCTTTTTACCAAGCAATCACAACTTTTTCTTTACATTTCTCCTGTCTCCCATATAATGTATCTATTTCCTCCCCAGCTAGATACCCTATGATCCTCACCTTTTTTCTGTCCACTAGACTTCAGAAAGAAGGATGGGACATCTTGTCACCAATTCTTCTGAGCAGAAATCACAGGGTCAGCTAGGTCCTTTCCAATTAACACTCCAAATTATATTTGCGAGGTGTGAGCTCAGCGCTATGTTCTCTACTGTCACACGTGGTGAAAGAGCTCCATCAAAAATAGCCCGCAGAGATGCACATGACCTTGGGTGTCCCTGGAGATATAAATGGTTTCTAAGGTGTTTGGAAAGAAATGTCAAAACGCTTTCTTCATAAAGCTGAAACTGGTAAATCATGATTTGATTTGATTTGATCCCTCCATTGTGATTTTTTTAAAAAGAAAATTAAGAAAACACAACCATGGCTATAATAAATTAAATGAATGAATGAATGAATGAATGAATGAATAAATAAATGGTAGAACTGAAGCATGACGCACCTCCAGTTTATAAGAGCAGCTTGGAATACCAATTTGAAAGTGAATCATCTTTCTTGTAAATAGGTAACATGTTTTATGGAGTAATGAAAAGGAGTAGCTGTTGGATTGAATTATATTGCTCTGTTGCTTTATTACCTTGAAGAAATAGTAGCCAGGTTTCTTCTATATGTCCTTGAAAACTAAGGCACTTTTTTCCTCCTACTAAAAATAGAGAAAGGTGTGTATCCAAACACGGAGGGAAATATATACAGGCATATATTTACATTGTACATATGAGTGTGTCCCTGTAAATGGGTAGCCATATTAACCTGCGTGTGGCTTCCCAAACGTGACTCACTCTAGTACCTTTGCCAATGCCGTTCTCTGATCTGACATCGCCCCTTTCCTTTTCTGCCTCTGTATTCTTTCTCTTTCTTAGACACTACATTCATGTGCTGAATGTCTGTAAAGCCTCTGTTGACTTCCTTCAATAAACACCTTGAAGCATTCCTTTTCTTGGGCTTCAATGGATTGTTGTGTGAATTTCTATCAAATCTTGTTTACTCATCCTCTAATGCTTTTTAATACATTCCTTTTGCCACACTGACACCCAGTTCCGTAAAGCCAGGCTCTATCTTATTTCCCTTTATGTCTCCATCTAATGTCTAGCACCTATTACACATTAAATAGTTTATTAAATGTATAAACATAGATATGTATATTCAAATATGTCATGTGACTTCTATATGTTTTTATATACACAGCACTTGTGTGCACACATAAAAGAAAAATGTTGAGAGAGACATATAATACAAAAGATATATAGAGAATGTAAAAGAACCAAAAAAGTACATATGAATAATTTTAGGTCCTTAACAGCTCCTTAACTATACCTTGTAAAAATCTGTTATCACAACTGAAAGCAGAGTTGAAAGCTATTGTTCAGAAACTTTGCAGCATTGTGTTTGCATTCTATTTCTAAGAAAATTAAATTTCACCACATCAGATCAAGGGAGCATATACTTGCTTTCCTACTCCAAATGCGTATTTCCTCAAGTACAGACTCTATGATCTTTTCATTCACTTCTCTGAGATAAACACACATGCATCTAACAGTCTCCTTAGTAATCAGATCAGTAGATGTTATGACAAAGAAAGACCCAACTCAGTTACTACTGATCTACAATTTCTCTCCAAAGTCCACATTTTCTGTATCTTACTGATTATTTTACACCCCTTGTATGTTCTGCTTCCTTGACACACCATTAATCTATCTTCTTGACTTTAATGGTGATCAGGACTATTCATGAGCCCCACAGGTGTACATGTTACATGGAATACATTTAATGAAGTTGATCTAAAATATGTTATATTTCATTCTAAATTAGGAAAAATACCTTCAACCCTTGCTCCTATGTATTACTGAGCCCATTTATATTGATTTTAATAATAGGCATTTTCTTTACCTTTGTTCAAATGATTGTAAGGCAGAATATTTTAATGGAGGTACATATTTCTTAATTCTAATTGTTCTCATCTTGTCTTGATTGTAAGGCTGATTCCTTAGGCAAATTGTTTTCAGCTATTCTCTTACTTATTTTTTTCTCTAGTCATTGAGACAATGCAGATTAAGCACTACATTCAGAGAACATAATAGACAGAGAATATAGTATGCAGTGTTCTAAGAACTAAGGAAATCCATGTAAAAGCCCAGATCCTCTACTCCAAAGAGCTTGTTCCCTCGAGGGTCACAAGCCCACAGGCAAGCAATTATATGTAAAACGTATTATGACATCTCTGAGAGAATGTCTGTCAAGGTTTCCTGGAGGAATTGCTATTTCATCATCATGGTGTTTTTACTTACAGAGCATCTTGTATCTATTAGATGATATTCTTTCTAATACTTTCTCTTACCACTCAGCGTTAAGTCATGAAAGACTAAAGAAAGCTGGCAGGAGAACGAAGAAACAGTAAAATGCTGAGAACTATGCCATTAAAATCAGATGCTCTATGACATACTCAGTGCCAAACTTTGTTATTTAAACATCCTCCAGATAACTCCTAATAGTTTTAGATCAATTGTTATTGAAAAATCACTTTTAAAAACTATGATGAAACCAATACATTCATATACCAATATCTGTACAAACACCTATACAAGGTCTGTCCAGAAGGTACCCAGCCATGTAATGTAAAAAATAGAGACATTTATTGAAGAAGATACAAGGTACAAGAAACATTGTACCTAGGACAATGATGCCTTAGTCTGCTTCAAAGTAGGCACCTTGGGACCTCACACAGTTCTCCCAGTCACCACCAGTTGCCCCTGTCATATTTTCCTGATTCTCATTGATGGTCTGAAATCTCTTCCCTTTCAAAGGTGATTTTACTTGTAGTTTTCGGGAAAGCCAGCAGTATCAGGGTGCCAAATCTTGGCTGTAGGGGGGCTGAGTCACCTGGGTGATTTGATGTTTTACCAAAAAACTGCATAAGACATGATACATGAGCAGGCGTGTTGTCATGATGAAGCTGCCATCACCAGTTGCCCATAGCTGCGGCCTTCTGAGTCATCCAGATAGTTTCTGCAGAGAAATGTTTAAGCATAACACAAAATTTAATGCAGATCTGTTGCTCTACTTGCTCAGTCATTTTGAATGTGATGGCCACACAGTGCATGTGCTCACTCAATGGCACTTACCACCCCCTCTGACTAGTACTAGTCATCGTTCACATATGAGCATTCCAGTTCCCTCTCCTTGGCTGCCAGGTTACATCAATGTTGTGCAAACTGTTCTTGTTATATTAACAATGGCCAGACTTTTTCCAGACGGACCTTGTCATATATGCATATATTTACACACATACATATTTACGAAAGATACTATTGATTAGAAAAATAGAAAATTATATCAATATGTCTTATGTAAATATATTGACACTGCTTTGAAACTTTATTATGAAGACTAAACAGTATAAGAGAAGACAGTCAAAGAATAGCATGAGCACATGTGTGTACAGCCACACACCACACACACTCACACATATGTATACATGCATTCACACATATCAAAGTTAATACCCAAGTATTGTTTATTTCTAAACTTACCATGCATGAATTTTATTACTGATTTGTAGGGATATTCCAATGCTAAGATGTTCTCCCTTGGCCTATATCAGTTACTGTCTGATAATGATTCAATCATATCATGTGTCAGCTTTGCTGTTTAACTTTGCATCAAATTGATTAAAATCAGTGTTAAACAGATCTAAGGTCAGGGAAACTCTGTTATTACTGTTCTTTGTAATATTTAAGAGAAGTGGATAATAAGCTAAAAGAATATAGAAAAATTACTGAAAATCATACAAATTTACGTGGTCCTGGAAAAAGTCAAATTTTCAGGATATATTTTAAGGTTGTAATGGTTCAAATATAATCTACAAGATACCTGCTCTATAGCAGGTATTTGTAAATTGCTCTATTTGTAAATTGTATTAATGCCTAGTACTTTGTAAGGTATATAGTATAACTGACACTATATTGAGTGTAAAGTGTTTTAATTACAGTGTTTTGAGATACCGCCATTGGATGGGATGTGTCTAATGGTATTACAAAAAATAGTTTGACGCAACTCTTGTATTATTATCTCTCTTTTCATTCTGGACTCCAGTCAGGAAGATATCTTCTCACCAAGTGTTTTAGACCTTTATTTAGCATTACAACAGTTTGTTAAGAGAACAGAGGCAGCCTAGCTAAAGAAGAGAGTTAACTAAAGACTCTGGCAGTATCCACATTTAGAGGCAGATTTATGTTCTCAAACCACCATTATAAGTTGTTATAAAGAGTCAGTGAGCAAAGGCTTTACTTTGAGGCAATGCAGAAAATAAAGTCTAAGACACAGCAAGAAGACCCTAAAATAATATGCTGACAGCTCAGTCAGGTCAGGTTAGGCAAAAATCGTGTGAGAGACAAATCAGTATCCAGAATGGGTCAGCGTTATCACCAAATACTTGCAGTATGTACTAGGACAATTAGCAGAACTGACAAGAAATTCTCTACAGGTAATTGTCTATACCTATGGATAGTCAAATATATAATAAATTTGTTTTTATCAAATATATGAAATCATAACCAAACATCTTATTTATTGTGTCATATAAATCTTTGGAGTGAGTAGTCTACACTTTTTTTATTAGAATTAAGATTCTGGTGCTCATAAATCACTCCCAGAATTCTGTCTCAGTACACTACGTTATATCATTTTTAAAACTATGCAATGATTATGGACTCATGTTAAAAATGGAAATCATTTGCCATAATACCTTGTGGCCAAGAATCTACTATATATAGAGAGAGAGAAAACTGACTTAAAGGGTTAATATGACTAAGAAAGAGAGAGAAGCTGACTAGAATCTACAGAGATCCAAACTGGAACACTTGATTTAATTACTCTGTAAATTAAGGCAGCTTAAATAATTAGCAAAACATACCTTAAAAATGCAAGATTAATGGTAAAAAATTCACGTTTTTTTGGCTTATGATGTGGTTAGGTTTTTGTGTAATAATTGATAGGCAGAACTGAAAATTCAAAGAATTAGCTGGGGGACTAATGTTCAGAATTTAGGTATGAAGGAGGTATGGTCTCCACATATGGATAATTCTTACAGTAATGTTGTTCTTATATTTTTATAGTCCATGTTATCTTAGAAAAAAATGTGAGAGATTTTGAAATTAAGTAAAAGGTTGCCAGGTGTCCTGTCCAGTACTTCATGTTACCTGCACCTTTTATTTAAGCTGTTTTAAAGCTCTAAAATTTGTAGAAAATTGATAATAACACCAATGATTATATTCCATAGAAATGCAAGTGATTTTGTCTAATTGAGGTATGATTTATCCCCTCAAACTAGTTTTGCATTTATAGCCAATTTATTTTAGCATTCTTGATTTTCTATGTATCTATATTTACTCCGAATTCTCCTATGGACTAGTTTAAGTGGTAACTGAAGAGTTAAATAAAATCTTTCACACACATTTAATTTATATTTTGATGAGAGTCATGATGTACTCTTTCTAAAAAGATATTAATGGTAATTCTTCATGTCTATTATAAAATATACGCATTCCTTCCACCATCAACAAATTATGAGCATCCACTAGGTGCCAGAAGCTGTTTAAATTTTATGCTCTCATGAGTTTGTATTCTAATGCAAGAGACAATAAAAATGTGTATAAATATTATATTTTCATAGAGTAATAAGTTCAATGGGGAAAAATAAAAGCATATAGGAGAATAGCACATGTCAGTAAACATGATGAAAGATGTTGAAATGGGAAAATATATTACTGAGGGTCCTGCGGGTGCAGTCCTCCAAGCAGTTTCCACCTTTCATTGCCTTTGAGCTAATTTATAATTGTAAATTGTAGAAAAATAATAATAATAAAAACTGCACTTTTAAACATTCACATATGCTCTACCTAGTGGATGCTGTTGATCATTGTTTTGCATATGGACTGGTTCGGCATCTATTTATAAATTCACTTCAGAGTTCCTTATTGCCTACATATGTATGGTACTTTGAATTCTCCTTTAAACTACTTGTAACATTTTACTGGTTTCCCCTAATTAATGATCTAAATAAGGCCTTTGACTTTTTAAAAAATATATTTGATATTTACATCACAGTCTTGATCTTACTTTTCATAAAAAGCAAGATGGAGGAACAGAGTCTTGTCTGAGATGACCTCTTTGAGCAGTAACTGAATGAAGATCTAAAAGTAATAGGCGTGGACTATGTGAATATCTAGGGAAAGAACATTCAAGAAAGAGGCAGAAATGTGGAAAGTCTCTAAAGTAGGAAAAACTAGGTATTGAGGAAATGTTAAGAAAGAGTCAGTTTGAAGTGGTGTAAGCTACACAAAAAGTGGTAGGAGATGGGTTTAGAGAGGTAAGCAGCAGTTAGGTCCAGTCAACCAACGTTGGTGAACATAAAGAATTGGAATTTTCCACGTATGATAGAGAAGGTAGGTCAAGGGGATGGATGCGTTTTTACCTGCCTTTGAGAAAGATCTCTCTGAATCCTGGGCTAGAGACAAAGGTTACACAGGAAGAGTGGAAGAAGAAAGACCTATAAGGAAACTATGTATTTTGCAAGAATGGTGATTACGATTTAGACATAGGGTGGTGACAAATGTAAAGTGGTGATTTGATTTACAGTATATTAATAAAGAAGAGCCCATGGTGTTAATCAATTGAGTGTGGTATGAAGAGGAAAAGGAAAAAAAGCAACCATGATTTCTAAATATTTAGATTGAATATCTAGGTAAATGATGATATATTTATTGAGTAATAGAAGACCAGTTGTAGTGGTGTTGGGGGTGGAATTTGAGGGTGAAATCAAGAACTCTGCTGGCTGTCTTTAACTTGTGATGTGTACTAGATTTCCAAGGACAGGTGATAGGTGAGATTCTATAGCCCTGAGCAATGACATACTGGCTGGAAAAAAAATGGGGCCATCAGTAGCATATATAAAAAACATAAAACTATGGGAATGAAAAAGATGACTCAGGGAGAGAATATAATACAAAAAGCCAACGAAAAAGGACACAATACTGAGTCTCTTTGAAACTTAATGCTGCTAGTTCAGCAAAGCAAAAAATAATACTGGAGCTACTGAGGAGGAGCTGACCCTGAAGTAGAAGGAAAGACAGGAGAGAGCCATGTCCAGGATACTGAGTGAAGCAGGCATTTCAGGAAGGAGGGAAAAATTGATTGGGTCACGTCTACTGAGAGATCCAAAAATATGGGCAGAGTGAAGATTCTTGGCTAAAGTGGCAAGAGGTTTCTTCTCCTCCCCCACATAATGGAGTTTTTAGGATGAAAGTATCATGGATTGACTATAGAGGGCAACTGGGCATGGACTGTAGACAATACTGTCATGAGTGTTGCTATAAAGTGAACTAGGTAAGGAGAAAGGAGATGGAGGAGGGTATGGAGATTAACAGATCTTTTCTCTTTTAGATGAGAAAGATTATAGTCTGTTCATATGGTGATAAGAATAGTCTAGTGAAAATGAATACACTGATGAAGCAGGAGGAATTAGGAGATAACTGAATAATAACTTGGAGAGGTGGGAGGTGATGATTTGGAAGTGGGTGCTTAAGCCTGAGGTAATCGTGAGCAAGAGGCTGACTCACATGAAAGGGTGGGTATAAGTATTGTTAGAAGTGGTGGAACCAAGTAACCCAAGAGCTGGTTGAATGATACATTTGAGAGTGTTCATCACTAAAATCACAACAGAAATAGTGCTGGATATTAAAATTTTCAAGAAAGAAGGAAGAATGATTTGGAGGTTATTAGATAACCACAAAGACACAGGATGTCTCAGTGGTACAGTGTGAAATGAGGCCTTTTATGAAGGAAATGACATATCTGAGTGAAAAGCAGTTCAAAAGTGGAAATGAAGAAAAAGGAAGGCCCTGACTGGTGTGGCTCAGTGGACTGAGAGTTGGCCTGCAAACCAAAGGGTCACTGGTTCCATTCCCCAGTCAGGGCCCATGCCTGGGTTGCAGGCCAGGTCTCCAGTAGGGGGCGCACGAGAGGCAATCACACATGGATGTTTCTCTCCCTCTTTTTCTCCCTCCCTTCCCCTGTCTGAAAATAAAATAAATAATTAAAAACATTTTTTTTAAAAGAAAAAGGAGCACACTTACCTTAACCTCAGTTTCCTTTAGTAGAAGTGTAATAAACCACTGGAGAGGTCTGCAGCCAGGTGTCAGCTAGACCAAGATGATGAAGGAAATAGAAAGGATTTAGGGAAATAGTACACTTCATCTTCATCTTCGATGGCTGGTAGATGCTCTAAAAGATACAGCAGAAGGGTGTAAAAAATGAAGAAAGCATATTCCCACACAAATTTAGTTTAGTGGCTAAATAGAAACATAGGAATAACGGCCTAGTTGATGAGAAGCGATTATTGGAAGAGGGAACATATGCCTGCCTTCTTTTATGCCTGTTGTTGCAGTGCAATTTTTAATAATGTTTACTTCCACTTTCCGATTTGGAAGATAAATTATAGATCACTCTACTCACAAATGAAGGAGGTAAACAGGAATAAAAACCTGACGTGATTTGTGCTTATATTCTCTCAGAAATGAGCTGGCAATCAGCTCTAATTATAGATTCCTTGTTATAATTGGTCCTGGAAGTAGTTAGTTTGCAGTGATCAAGCTGGCAGTGCCAGTCTCAGGGAAGGGGTGGTCCCAGCAAGAACACGTGGAGTGCTGGGCTATTCGTTATGTGCGGCTGTAGGTAGTGTGGGCATGTTTGGTGGGGGGCAGGTGCAATAGTATTAAGAGGATTTAATGAAAACTGAATGATTGAGCTACTATTAGCTTTTAAAATCTTTTGTCTATAACAGTGATTCTCAACCTTTTTCATCTCATGGCACACATAGACTAATTACTAAAAGATGTTTTTGTTGATCTGACAAAAATTTTGATTCCTTCACACTGGGCAGCTATCATTGTGTTGGCTATTGTCATTTTTTTTCTCATTTGGCAATCTAAGGAAAAAGAGTCCCATACCGTTGACTAAATAGTCAGGTATCACGTGTTTAAAAAATTCTTGCAGCACACCAGCGTGCCACAGTATACCAGCTGAAAATCTCTGGTTTGTAAGATTCACTTCTTGAATTATTTCCTTATATATTCTTCCACTTCATAAATGGAGGTTATGATGGTTTGAGTAGTGTCCCCCAGAAGCACAGAATGTCATTTTAATTGCACGTAGTCCTTGCACAGGTGTGTAGTTAAGGAGAGGTCCGACTGGATTAGGGTGAGGTGTAAATCCAATGGCTGGTGTCTTTATAAGAGACAGAGAGAGAAGGCCATGTGAAGATAGAGGCAGAGATTAGCATAACGCAGTTGCAAGCCAAGAAAGGCAGGGCTTCCTGGGAGCCACTGGAAGCTAGACAGGGGCAAAGAAAGATGCTTCCCTCGAGTCTTCAGAGGGAGCTTAACCTTACAGATGCCTTGATTTTGTATACTTCTACCCTCCAGAACTGCGAGAGAATAAATTCCTGTTGTTTTAAGCAACAACATGATATGGTAATTTGTTATGATAACTCTAGGAAACCAGAGCAGAAACAAAGAGCAATTAAAAAAAAATAAATTACTGAAATATATGTCTCCTTTGGACATCCTTTCTGTTTCAAGAGGAAAGGCAACAGCCTTATTTTTATATCTTTAAATAAATTGCCAAACTTTTATCTTTAATGTAGTTTTAACACTTTGTTATCTTCAGGAAAATGATATGGGGTGTAAACGTGACATGTGGCTAAGTGAATTTAGTATATTAATTAGATTTTTCAGGTGAATATTTAAAAATAAGACTTACAGTCAGTAACTCGTATAGACTAGGCACCAGATAGCATGAGGGTTTGGATAAATTAAAAGATAAATGCTACAGAATGGGGAAATTTTGTGACTCCAAACATCTAACCGAATTATAGTATTTATAAGCCAATAAGATTTAAAGCTCCAATCATAAATTAAAAGCTACTCCTTGACATGGAAATGTAAAATATAACAATGCTAGAGGCAACATGATGTAGTTGTCAAGAAAAATTCAATTCCCAATGTGTTCTAAGTCCCTTTAATGTGCAACCACATGTGCCTGACTACAAGGGATCTGACAAAGGTTAAGCAAAATTGAAAAACAATTAATGATACATGAAATGACAGAGAATTTACCTTGCTAATGGGGCAGCCATTTGGGATTTGGGTTCAAAGCACAACAGAGGAAAGTTACCTTCATAAGGCATCTCAAAGCTTCCTTGTGCAGTGACTTACTGATAAGAGTATTGTTGACTTACTGGTAGGAGATAGAGTGGAAATAATACTTAGAAAATTCTTTAAAAATATAACTACTTTTTTTCTCTTAACTCTACATTTTGAGCTTTCTAATACAAAGCTATGAATAGAAATGAAAGGATCTGATACTTAAGATTGTGATTTCTTGTTAGGTAGTAAATCTCTATAGCCAAACAATTTCATTTATGTGAATATATATTTTATGAACTGGCATATTTCTTTAATAATTATAATTAAATTTATAACAATTAAAAATAAAATGAATAGACCCAATTCGACAATTATGAATGACTGGCTACATGTCATTTGGGGTTATAACAAACCCAAAGAAAATATTACCCAATCATTCTATTGAAAATGTATTGGAAAGTAATCCATGGAATGCAGAAGAAGTGATGAACAGAGGAGGAGAGAGAAGGTGAAATTGAGAACTAAAACGATTTATCATTTGCTCTACATTCCCCAATTTTTCTCACTTAACACTCAGCTAGTATTTTAGGAAGTTTTATCATATTCTTAAAAAAAATAGCCCCATATTTATGTATCTAGACATCTTTTCACACTCAGTTAAAGATGCAAACTAATTGTAATTAGAAGAAAGTCTTATAGCAATCCCTCTTAGCATATGTTGATACATTAAACAACCACATATTGTATTATTTTAAATACTCATACATTAACTCCTTCAACAGTAAAACTCTACAAACTTTTTCTGTTTCTTCTATTTATATTTTTGTTTACTTTTCATTCACTATTCAATTAGGACAACGAATTCTTATTGAACCATTACTAAATGCCTGGCACTCTTTTTGGCTTATGGAATATTTGAGTAAAAAAAGCAAGAATTTCTACGCTCTATAACCTAGATCTTTGAGTCACCCTGTGGAGAGCGCTGCTTGGGAATATAGCCTAATTTGCTTCAGACTATGATCTGATCAAGAAATAGGCCTTATTTTGATATTTTGTGGTACTTTGTCATAATAACTCAGTATAGCCTACTCAACAGATAGGTGGAAAATAATTTCAACTACAATTTTATAGTCCACCAAACCTTTATCTAAATGTGAGCGTGTAATACAAATATTCTTAGGTACACTAAACTTCTGAATGTTTGACAAATAGAAATCTCACAAAGCCTAAGACTAAAATCAATTACAACCGAAACCCAAATTTACACAATAATTTATTGGATTGGTATACTTCTAAAAGTGAATGATCATTTTATTTATGGTGATTTGACATGAGAATTTTAGAGAACTGTAACATTATAAAGGGGAAAATAATCATGGAAAATATGCAAAAAGAGTACTAATACTTATTTAAAATTATGTCAATCTAAGCAATTTTGCTTTATAATATTGACTATGTGAAATTAAGTTTAAAAACACAAAAAAAATCAGGTAAGCAGAAAAGCTGATTTGTAAACTAAGTTTTTAAAAATATCTAAGTTGAAAACAAATGAAAATGAGATCCTACTTTTATCTCAATCAATAAACTCAAAAGATCTTAAATGGAGATAGGCGTGAGGATATTGTGGTTCTGATATCTAATACTAAACAAAAGCCATGATCAGTTTTTATAATCTGGTAAATTTAGGTAGCTTCACCCTTAATCCACAGTCTTCTGGAATCTGCACTCTTTGGTACAGAGAAAAATCCCCATTCTAAAAAAATAAACATTTAAAAAATATATGAGGTCTGTCTGGAAAAAGTCCAGCCATTGTTAAGCCATTGTTAATATAACAAGAACAGTTTGCATGACATCAATGTAACCTGGCAGCCAAGGAGAGTGGACTGGAATGTGCATGTGTGAGCAATGACGGCTTCACGGTACTAGTCAGTGAGGGTGGTAGACACCATTGAGTGAGCATGCGTGCTGTGTGGCTGTTGCATTCAAAATGACTGAGCTAGTAGAGCAAGGAATCTGCATCAAATTTTGCGTTGAGCTTGAACATTCTTCTGTGGAAACTATTAGGGCAATTTGGAAGGCCACAGCAATGGGCAACTGGTGATTGGAAGCTTCATCACAACAATGCACCAGCTCATGCATCACATCTCATCCAGAGTTTTTTGACAAAACATCAAATCATTCAGGTGACTCAGCACCTGTACAGCCCAGATTTAGCACTGAGACTTCTGGCTTTTCCCAAACTAAAATCACCTTTGAAAGGGAAGAGATTTCAGACCATTGATGAGATTCAGGGAAATGAGATGGGGCAGCTGACTGATGGCGTTTGCGAGAACTGTGTGAGGTCCTAAGGTGCCTACTTTGAAGGGGACCTAGGTGTCATTGTCCTTTGTACAATGTTTCTTCTATCTTGTATCTTCTTCAAGAAATGTCTCTATTTTTCATAGTACATGGCTGTATAGCTTCTGGACACACCTTGTATATGGCTAGGCTTTCAAAATATATAATGTTAAAATATGCATATAAGGAAGAGTAAAATACATCCTAAATATTTGTTTTAGAAACAATAAGACTGAAAAAAAAAACCCATGCTTCACACATTTTTTTCTTTATAAACGAAAAATTAGCATTCATGTTTGCATTATTTCAAGGTTTTTCACAATTTCTTTTCTGTGCTTGTTTTCCAAAATTGAAATGAGTTCTCCCACCCCTTTTAAAACATTCGCACACAAACATACGCACAGACAATTAGAAATTTATTTACGACCTTGTGGAACAGCTACAGCATCATCCCAATGGTCAGCACTGACAGGCAAGTACTGGTTAGGGACAAGGCATGGGCTATAGATAATGCCTAACTCTTAGAGTTTTGCCTATTTTCTTCCCAGGAACGATCACAATGTGTCATTATCTTCTTCGTTTATCGACTTAATGGCATATGGTTCCACTCTCACACTGGAAATGCTTAAGCTCCAGGAACGTAAGGACTGCAATATGTCCTGCACAGGCCTGGTCGCAAAGACAGGCATTCATGAATCATTTTGAACACCTGTGTCTCAGGCTGTGCAGTAGGCTCCGCCACTTAATCTGCTGCAGCGGCACAGTTTTTTCTTCTAGTTTCTCATACATGTAATCTTTAACATAACAGTTTAAAAAATTTAGAATTGTTTTAGACTTACAGAATTATTATGAAGGTAGTAGTTCTCATATACGACAGACCTAATTTCCTCTATAATTAGCATCTTATTCCAGCGTACTACATTTGTCATAACAAACCGGTATTAATACACTATTCTCAACTAAAGTCCATATTTTATTAAGATTTCCCCAGGTTCCCCCTAATGTCCTTTCTCTTCTCAGGATCCCATCCCGGGTACCATGTTACATTACAGTCATGTCTCCTAACACCTCTTGGCTGAGGCAGTGTGTCAGACTTCCCTTGATAGTCTTGAGAAGTGCTAGTCCACTGTTTTGTAGAATATTCTTCAACGTGTGTGTTTGATGGTTATCATCAAAACCCCTGGGACTGGGGTTTTGGGGAAGAAGACTGTAGAGGTAAGTATAATTTTCTTCAGGTCATATCAAGAGTATGTATTGTCAATGTAACTTATCATTGTGAATGTGAAACTCAATCACTTTTGAGGTAGAATTTGCTGTGTTTCTTCAATGTAAAGTTAGTTTCTGTTATTTTCCCCTCCCTTTCCATACTAGAATCTTTGGAATGAGGTCACTAAACACAACCTAAACGGAAGGAATGGAGAGTAAGGTTTCGCCACCATAAAAGCAAAGTGTCTCCATAAATTACTTGGAATTCTTCTGTATAGGAAAAATTTTTTTTTTCCCACACATCCATTCATTTAATCAATCATTAATATGTGTCGCTGTGGACTAAAAGATATTTTAGACTTTGGCTTTTAATGCCAATTAAAATATCTCTGTTTTTTCTTCCTATGTCTGGAACTTTGCATAGAGTCTTGCTTTTGCTTCAATATCCTACCCACCCTCTTCGATAAACAAATGTTGAAATCTCTGACTTTAGTTTTTGTCTCCTCAGAGAGGCATTTTGTTGATCACATGATTGCTGACAAGCCTAAGCTTCGGAATGAATTTAGATTTTAATATTTTAGACTAAAAAAATTTTTGAGTGCTCTTTCAATAAAATATGTAGATCTGAAAAAGCTTGGGCCTTTCCAACTAACTCATTTATATGGCAATGGGTACCTTCACGAAAGGCTAAGGAATTCCCATACATTTTAAGCAAATATGTACTTTTTACTAAAATAATCACATATCAACAACTAAATAAGGGGTATAAACTGTAGTCTGATATGCTCTGGTATATCTATGATTGACTTTTGAACTGGTGTGTTGGGACACCAACCTCTGTGCAGTTGGAAATCAGTGTATATATTTTGACTCTTTTACAGTCTGTTTGCATGTGCAGATTCAAAAATATTTACATTAAAACAAGATTTTCAATATGTGGTTGGGAAACCCTGGTTGGGGATTAAAAGATACCGTTTTGGAACTGCAGTCAGTGGAATCCCGGAGCATGTGACACCTGTGGATATGAAGGGCTGGCGGTGTTTATAAAACATGCCTGCCTACAAGTGACCCCTCGCCATTCAGATCTGTGCTGTTCAAGGGACCACTGTATGTGCATCCGAGGATGCTAAATTAACATTTTGTAATTAACAATTATTCATATCTAGGAGATGGATCCCTTAGAGTCTTCAATGAAACCTTTTACTGCCTGGGGACATAGGCCATAAATATTCTCCAAACTTGCTTTACTTCTTTACTGAAAAAACAAACAAACACATTATATTAAATTTTCAGTATCGTTTTAATCAATGGCACCATCTTGATATAGCATAATTTTTTAAAAGGCCTATTGTTGGTCTCTTCTGAGTTTTTGCCCTTGTAAACAAGTTGTGTTTAAAATCGTTACACCTATATTATATGCAAATCTTCTACAGTTGTTTCACAATTTTTTAAATTGTAATTTCTTGGTCAAAAGATTATTTATACTTATGTTCACTGTTGCCAAACTTTCAACAAGAAGTTTTCATTCCTGTCCATGTTGTTTGATAATGTTCCCTCCACCAAGTTGTGTACTCTTCTGAACTCAGACTTCAGAGCAAACACATTTTGGAAGTTTTATTCCAGGTTACAAGGTGACCTTTTCTATCTTCTTTCCTTGACTGTTCTGCTGTCAGACATGGTGGTATGGCTGGCTGAGGCAGGTATTGTAGAGGGAATCAAGGCTGATACCAAAGATGAAATGTTAATTGCCCTGACTTATGATGTAAATGCTTCTCTCTCACCTCTGTAAACCCTTTTCGCGCCAAAACTATACTAAGCCTCCCAATACCCTCCCCAATTTAGCCCAGCATAAAAGGAATGCGGGGCTATTGTTCTGGGCTCAGAATTTGGAGTTTGTCTCCTCTGGGCCCCTGCACGTAAATAAAGATCGTGCTCCTAACCCCTCAGTGTCTGGTCGTTTCATTTTTCCGTAACAGTATTGACACCTGACTCAAGCTGAGCAAAGAGATTATGACTCTGGGATATTTGGATGAGAAAATTCTAATTGATTTGGTATAGTTTTTTGAGAAAAGATAGGTAGGCTTCTTTTACCTCTTATGTATAAGAAGAAGAACAAGGAAAAGTTGTGTTCTAGAAGAAATGTTGGAAGGACTAGAGAGAGAGAGAGAGAGTTAAGAGCTTAGAAGTCCAGCCAACTTTTCAGTTGTCATTTTCAGTCTCACACTGAGGTTGTTGGACACTAGGAGTGAGCCTCTATCCTTAAAATAAATTTGTCCATTCCGTTTCCACTTGGTCAAGTTGGCTTGGTTACTTGCATTCAGACATTCCCATTTAATGTAGACAAGTAGTTTCCACTATTTCTGGACTGAATTTGTAGATTCAAGACCCTTATAAATAACCCAAAATACATTTTGGCTTGTGTTTAAAATTCTGGCTTCTTATCTTGTGTTTTAAGACCTCATTTTTGATCCAGGGTGAAGAGCTGCATCAGATTCTCTGTAGATGCGGCCCCTATTCACCTTGCCTTGTCTGTTGCTGCCCTCATTGGCTCCCTCCCATAAGCATTTGTACCTAAATCACACTGGACACAAAAAGACACCTCATTTTCATATCACTGGCAAAAACAAAATTTACGGCAATGCGGTTGAATTTTCATAATAGTAAAGTGCTATAAGAACTAGGATTATTTTTAGAAAGAAAAAAATATGATGGAGAAAATAAAAGATAAATGACAATTTCTGAAAGAAAGAGGTAGGAATTAGCTTTTCTTGTCAGAGGACTTTCATGATTTTTTAAATTTAATTTTTTTTGGTAAATTGAATCTCTTATTAAGTCAAAAATTAAGAAATAACTGATTAATTTGTCTGTGAATAAATGTATGACATTGAAAAAGAGCAAACTAATATTTATTTGGTAATTTGAAAAAGTCTGTGGTCTGGTTTCAAATTCCTGAAGAAGACAGCTATTTTTATGATAGTATTGAAATACTAATTAGATACCAATTTAGTAACTTAGATGTCAGTAGAAATCAAACACCAATGTTTGTTTTAAAAGCTGTTTATATGTTTAAATAATATTTTGTCTTGAATTAATAATAAAAATAAAATGACTTAATAAAACTAATGGGCCGGTTTGAGTAAATAGCAAGAATTTCTTATTCAAACATATGTTATCATTTGCCCAAGATTCTCAGCCAAGTTTAGAAGTTTTCAATATGGATAAGCTATGTTGTTAAATTAATATGGAAATAAAGTCTAAATTATTTGTGATTTGTTGCAGTTTTCTAATCAAATTGATTGCATTATATTTACCTTAAATCTTTTTCCTTTCCCTTCCAAATATAAATACTTGTTCAAACATTTATCCACTGAATAAATTCCTTATCAAACATTTTATACCAAGCATTGTGTTGGCCATTTTAAAGGGAATATATGAAATCCACTTATCTAAATGCATATTCATGAACAGTTATAATGCAGAGAAGGAACTGGGAGTATTTTAAGGACTCTGGAGATGTGATTTTAAGAGGTAAGAACAAGAATGTCACAGCTGAGGGGAGAGAGAGGAAAGTTTACAGCGAACCTTTGAAGTATGAATGAGATATCCAAGCAGGATAGTTTAAGACAGGAATTCCTGAGAGGATCAGTGTTTCAAATGCAAGAAAATGTTGACAAGGTAAGGAGTGCATTCTGTGACTAGACTTTATAAGGTGATCAGATGAAATGCAGGAAGGAAAAAAATAATGCAGATAAGCAGGTGCTCTTTCATTTTATGAATACCCCTCAGTTTTAAAACTGTAATTTTAAAGGAATACTTTAAGACTAGGGGTTGATACCGTGTTACCCAGCCAAATCCATCCCACTATCTGCTTTTGTAAATAAAGTTTTATTGGAATACAGCTCTGCTTGTTAATTTACATATTGTTCATTGCTGGTTTAGCACTCTAATGGAGTTGAGTGGTTGCAACAGAGACAATATGGCCTGCAAAACATAAAATATTTACTACCTGACCCTTTACAGAAAAAGGCTACTGAACACTGTCCTAGATTTCTCTGCAGATATTAATAGTCGGCTTGGTATTAGGTCAAAATAGCTACAAGGTATGCTGAAGTTATAGCGCATTCAATCCCTCGGCAAGTTTTTTTACTTTTTCAGTGCCAAAATGCAAAGAATGATTTAGAAGAAGAGTCATGTAATTGTATTCGAATGCATTCTAAACCATATTTGAGGCCTGAAAAGATGGCTTCGAAGCGAGAGAATGTTGAATTTTTACTTACTGGACTCTAGAAATAATAGAAATGCTATTTTCCCCAAATAGCTCTTTTCTGACTTTTACATTAATTTAGGGATAAAAAATGAATACAGGAGAAAAGATAGCCTCCGGAGCTGCATTTTGTCTCCTCACCTGCAGTTTAGGTTAGGACTGTTTTTGAACTGGAGATCCTCTAAGGCATCATTTGCACTGGTTGCTTTTACCTACTTTGAAAGTATAACCTTTACACCTTTCCTCAGCGCCATCAGCTCTCTTTTATCTGCAATTCTCACACTCTGAAAGCCTTCTCTGTCACCACCCAGCACTGCATCTTATCTGTGTACCCACCGCTTGGGGGCAGGAAGCAAGGATGCCCTGGGGCTGTTTTCTTTGTGCTGGGGACTTAGAGCTCTTCAGAGCCCATTTCCAAGGTAATCTTGGCTCCTGCTGTTAGCCACCTGCCTTCTTCGGAAGCGCGTCACACATGGAATGGCTTCTGAATCCCTCAGAGCATTACTGTGGGGTCTGCGAAGAAGCACTCAAGAGCTTTAAAAAAATATTGTAGGTAAATGTTTTTCAGGAAATTTATAAATATTGCCTATTTAGCAATGGACAGGAAATTAAAAAACAAAACCAAATCACAATCAAGTAAAAGTATCCGGAAGTGACTTGATGCTAGAGCAAGTTCTCCCTGAGAGCCTAATGACAATGAAATGGTCTCGCTGTTTCACAAGACTGATTTTTCAGTGTTTTGAGGACTGTTTCTTTGGCAGTTTGTGGATGCTGGCAAGAGCTATTAAGTAAATATTGAAGATACACACACACACACACCCACACACAGGGTAGGGCAAAAGTAGGTTTACAGTTGCAATAAAAATAAATAATACAATGATAAATAAGTAATAAAACAAGAATAAACTCTGTTTTGTGTGCTCTAACTGTAAATCTAATTTTGCGTATTTGGAGGTGTACGTATGAGGGCGTACTCCTTCAAAACCCGAATTTGCTTATAAAAAATTGTGCATTCTTACATGTTTAAACTTCAGTCACCTTCAATGTACTCTCCATTTGACGCAATATACCTATCAAGGCTTTTTTCTACTGATAACACAGTTTTGAACTTGATTTTGATGACTTTTAGTGCTTCTGCTGTTTTTGTTTGTTTGTTTCACTCTTTCCACATTAGCAAAATGTTTCCCTTTTTTCATCAGGGAAATAACAAAAAAAGTCATTCAGGGGAAGATGTAGTGAATAGGGAGGGTAGAGCACAGGGGTCCTGCACTTTTTGGTCAAAAACTACTGAACACTCACCGTGTCGTGGGCAGGTGTGCTCGTAAATCACCCATCATCAAATGGGCCAAGGAATTGAAAGAGTCTTTAAAAAGAAATTCCCTGAAGCAGAACACAGCCTCTCACAACAGCGCCAGCTGGTGCACTGATAGAGAGATGGGTTCCTAGAACACTCAGTTAGTGTGTGAAGGCTGTACTAGAAGGGGACTGACCTCCAGAAGATAATTCCAGGTTTGGGGGGCCCCTCGGATATGTAGAGTCATCAGTGTATTTATCTAATTGTCTAATTGCATTTACCTGACTGTATTTTGAAATAGGAGATAATATTTTTTAGTTTTCAAAAATGCCTAACCTCAGTTCTTGCACATTTTAGACATCTCTCTCTCTCTCTCTCCCTCCCTCTTCCCCTTTCTCCTTCCTCCTTTAATACCTCCCTTATTCCATGTATAGATATATTTTTATATGTCTTATATTTTTATATAAAATATAAATGACACATTTCTTCGTATTCAGATAAGAGGTAGTGCATAGAGATAATATGTACTTATATTTCTTAAAATGTTTTTAAAAATAATTCAGAGCAATTTAAGAAGTATGTATTGAGAAATTTAAAATATGTCAGAACTGATGTTAGGCATCTTCAGAGATATAAAAATAATATGTACTATTTCAAATTTATAGTCAGGTAGATGCAATTGGTTAAATACAACCATAATTATATGATAAACTATGTAATTCAGGTGAGATATCAGAAAAGTAATTTAGAAAACTCAAAAGAGGGATAGGTTACATGCGAGAATCAGGGTAGTTTCATGAGAAGGTTGCAATTAGAATGAGACTTGGAGAATGGAAGACAAATGCCAGCCCATCAACCGGAGAAGACATTTCAAACGAGATGCTTGGGGAATGTGGGGAACTCCATGACCTCAAGAGAGCTCAGAACTCTGACTAGACAATGTTTTTTTAATTTTTTTTTTTTTTTTATGGCAAGGGTAGTCCTGTGAAATATGTGTGGAAAAATATATAAAGGACTTTGGATGTGAACCATTGAATGGCTTGAGCCGGAAAGATCTGAACTTTATGTAGAAGGATTGGTGAAAATTAGCTAAGGGGAAGAAAGAAGAAATAGTCTGACTTTTTTGGTGGATAGGCTATAACAGTACTTGAAGGGAAAAGCAATAAGAAAAATAACTTTCAAATGCTGTTCAGTATATATGGTCTAGTTGCTGCTTTAATGTCTAAACATATGTTGACTTAATTTATTCTAACATCAATCATATGAGGCAGGTACTATTTTAACAACATTTTTACAGAGGAGGGGTGTAAAACATAAAATTATACTGGTTTGCCTAAAGTTGAACAGTTTATAATTAGCATGTAAATGTGAGTGCCTATTAAGTTATAGACATTTACTCAGTATTTGTGGGTTGAGCAAGTAAAGGGGCTGAAAGTGAGCGTCACATAAGCTATACATTTTCTTCTTGTTGCCACTAAATTGCTATTATATTAAACTATGCTTTATTAATAAAAAAATTTAGATCATACTCTTCTTTGAAATGCAGAAATAAATTTTCCCTTGAAGAAAGAAGAAACACTTTCTTACTTTAATATAAATGAAAAATATTATTTGAATGCTTTTTAGAATTTACCAGTGAAACCACCTGTCCTGGACTTTAGTTTGTTGGGAGAGTTTTGATTACTTATTTAATTTCCTGTTCATATTTCCTATTTCTTTTAAAATTTTTTAAAAATTTATTTTATTTTTAGACAGAGGGGTTGGGAGGGAGAAAGTGGGAGAGAAACATCCATGTGTGGTTGCCTCTCGTGCGCCCCCTACTGGGGCCCTGGCCTGCAGCCCAGGCAAGTACCCTGACTAGGCAATCGAACAAGTGACTCTTTCGCTCTCAGGCTCAATCCACTGAGCTACACGACCAGGTATTTCTTTATGATTTACTCGTAGTAGATTGTTTCTAGGAATTTATCCATTTCTTCTAGACTGCCCAATTTATTGGCATGTAATGGTTCATAATAGTCTCTTAGGATCCTTTGTATTTCTTGGTATCAGTTGTAATATCACTTTTATTTCTGATTTTATTTATTTGAGCCCCTTCTCTTTGTTTCTGGTGAGTCTAACTAAAGATTTGTCAGTTTTGTTTATCTTTTCAAAGAACCAGCTCTTAGTATCATTGATCTTCTCTGTGGTTTATTTCATTTATTTTGACTCTAGTCTTTGTAATATCCTTCCTTGTACTAACTTTTGGATTCATTTGTTCTTTTACTTCTTATATCATGTGGTCAGAAAATATGGTTGATACACAGATATCCAACTGGTATAGGAAAAGATGCTCAATGTCAATAATCATCAGATAAAAGCAAATCAAAATCATGAGAGATATGATCTCACACCTGTTAAAATGGTTATTATCAAAATGACAGGAAATAACTAGTGTTGACAAGGGTGTGGAGAAAAGAGAACCATTGTGCACCATTGGTGAAAATATAAATTGTTACATCTACTATAGAAAACAGTATGAAGTTTCTTCAAAAAAATTAAAAGTAGAACAAACATATGATCTAGCAATTCCATTTCTGGGTATTTATCAAAATAAGACAAAAACAGTAACTGAAAAACATACAATGGTTCAAAAGTAAGTTTGCAGTTGTATCCACTTTTGAATACAATAATTAATAAATAATAACAGTTTATTCTTGTATTAATATTTATTTATCAATTACTGCATTTAAAAGTGGATGTAACTGTAATCCTATTTTTGCCACACCCTGTGTCTGCACTCCTGTGTTCATTGTGGCATTATTGATAAGATATGGACACAACCTTAGTATTTATCAATTAGTGGATTTATAAATAAATGGTGATATATATATATTATATGTACATATTATACACACAAACACATAGTTATAGTGGAATATTATTCAACCACAAAAAAGAATAAAATCTTGTCATTTGTGACAACATGGGTACATGGGTGTTCCTGGAAGACATACTAAATGAAGTAAGTCAGACAGAGAAAGACAAATACCACAAAAGTTCTTTTATATGTGGAAACTAAAAATAAGAGCAAGTCTGTAAATACAGAAAACAGATTGGTGGTTGCCAGAGGCAGGGGGTTAGAGGATAGAAGAAATGTGAATGGTAATTAACAAGAAATAGAAACAGGATGGACATCGTTGTAACTTGGCAACCATGGAGAGTGGACTGGAATGCGCATGCATGAACAATGACGACTTCACTGTACTAGTCAGTGAGTGTAGTAGATGCCATGGGGTGAGCATGTGTACTGTGTGGCCATATCATTCAAAATGACTGAGCCAGTAGAGCAACAAACTGCATCAAATTTTGCTTTGAGCTTGAACATTCCTACATGGAAGCTATTCAGATAATTCAGAAAGCTTCCGGGTATGATGCAATGAGTACAGCTCAAATAAAAGTGTGCCCAAAGGTGGTCAAGAATCTGTTGAAAGTGATCCACATTCTAGAAAGCCTGCAACAGGCAAAACAACTGAGAATGTTGAACATATACAGGCTGCAATCAACAAAGATTGGCGACTGACAGTGCAAGAACTAGAAGCTGATCCGAGGATTCCAAAACTGTGTCGGAGATTTTGACACAGGATATTGGCATGAAACGTGTGATGGCAAAATTTGTTTTGCAGCTTCTGCTACCAGAGCAAAAGAAACATCATGCTGCAGTTGCTAATGACTTGATTCAAACCATTACCAATGAACAAGAGTGTTTTGAACAGTGGAAGAGACTCAGAGAGAACTGTGTGAGGTCCCCAGGTGCCTACTTTCAAGGAAATTGAGGCATCTTTGTCCTATGTACAATGTTTCTTGTATCTTGTATCTTCTTCAATAAATGTCTCAATTTTTCATATTACATGGCTGGATACTTTCTGGATATTGTTAATAATCTTAACAAGAAATGTAAACATCTTAATAAAACTGTGATAGATATTTTACTGAACATTAAAAATGATGAATGAACCACCCTTGTGAAAGGAAAAACTCAGCAATATATAGAGGTTAGTGATTCCAAAACTAGCTCACAACTTACTTTTTAGAACTTGATAACATATTCCTACAATTCATTTGAAAAATTGATATGAATGTCCAAAAATGGCTTTTAAAGAAAAATAAGGAGGTTCTTCCCTGACAGTTATATAAACATACTACTAATTAAAGTAAAACATATTTAACATCTAAAATGAATATTACCTTTATGCTTTCTAAATGTGTCAAAAGTTAAAATATATTTTATAATATTAAAAAATAATAATAACCAGGGCTAATGAGTAGCCCATAGAAGAGATGGAATCTAGAAAATACATATAAAGGGTTTTGGAATGAATAAACAATATTAACATATTAGTATTGTGCTAATACTGGGGTATAGTGGCTAAAAGCCCTTGATGAAGAGGGTTATATGCAAAATTTTAATTTTTGCATTACTATGCAAAAAATCACTAAAATTCTTCAATAAAATACGCTACATAGATCCATACAAATGTGCTACAAGGAAAGTATTCTGAAAGCTTGAGGATGAGGCAATGTGGTGGCCATGTTTCAGTGCAGGAAACAAACCAATTTAGGAATTTCTAACAGAAAAAAGTTTAAGAGAGGCTATTAGGCACTGTCCAAATCTTTGGAATGTCTGGAAAAACAGAAATAATGAACAACAATAGGTTTTTGCCTGAATGTTTATACTAGTGTGACAAGGATCCAAATTTTGCTCATCTGGGAACTTTACTGCTGACATCACTAATGCCACCCTCTCCCACTCCCCGACTGGACAGTGGGATGTGGACCCACGGTACTGCCAGCAGCACACATACTGGAGCCCCTGGTTTAACATGCCCAGAGCAAAAAGATGGCATCTTCTCCCACTCTCACCTTTCTGAGCTCATGCCTGCATATCTAAGTGGTACAACCCAGTTCACATTTAGGTACCAGAAAAAAAGAATTATCTTCCCACCTGCATACTCTGTACAGAGAAAAGGTAAACTAGCAATTGGAAGAGACTTTGAATGCTTACAAAACTATCAAGTTTCTAGAGGAGAAATACGAGTGCTACAGTTTTATGAGAGAAATATTCAATTTAATTTTGCATTAAAATGTAAATTAAAACTGAAATAAATATAATTTTCTTCTAATATTTTTATGATAAATTCTGAGAAAAGTGCAGTGAGATGAAAATTCTCACTCACTACAAAGAAGAGTAAATATACAATTTATCTGGACAGCAATTTGTCAGTAAATGTCTTGAGACTTAAAAAATGATTTCATACTTTGATGCAGAAATCTGGTTCCAGAAAACTATTTTAAGAAATAACGTGGTCTCCAATTTGTGATCAGGAATATTGGCAGTGGGAGAAAGTAGGCAGTTTTATTTATAAATATGAAAAAACTACAAAACAATCATCAAACAAAAGGAGAATAGTTAAATAAATTTTATTACCTCTGTACAATAGGTTATTTTAAAGATTTGTAATTACATTGGAACATGTTTATGTTGAGTAAAAACAAGTGGAAAACAAAAATATTTATAAAATATGGAACTAACTTTTTAAACTATTCACAAAGATAAAAAGAATATTGTCAGCTTTGTTTTGTAACACTTCTTAACCTTTTTATAAATGTCAATATCAAAAAAAAATTTTTTTTAAAACTTACCTTATATGTAAACCATAGTTCTTAGCATGGAAGTACATTTTATTTAATTTATTTAATCATTTATAGTTTAATAAGTTGGGCAAAAAGAAGCTTTGTGTACAAATAAAATCATTATTTGGATTTAAAGCAAACCATTTATTTAATAAGAGATACAAACAGACATAAAGAAATAGCTAGTTCATAATCAGCACAATGTTAATTCTTTTTATTTTTGTTATGAGTTGGTGTTTGGTCTTTGCAAATACTGAAAGTCACCATAATGGTAAATTGTTACTTACCTTTCCATTAAATGACAAGGTCAATGATCTTTTTAGGAAAGGTATGTGATTTTAATATCTTAATTTTTTATATGACACCTAAAGAGACTCTCCTTTTCCTTTTTTACATTTTTATTGAGGTAAAATTAACAAAATTATAAGTTATACTTAAAGCACACCTCATGGTGATTTGATGTACATGGTATTGGATTTCCTCCGCATCCAGTTAGTTTTCACATCCTTCCTCCATTTACTACCTGCCTTTTTTTTGGTGAGAAAATTAAAGTTCTACTTAGAGAGACTTCTGTAGGAAGCCTAACTACTTTTTATGAACCAGATTTCTTTTCAAATAAACTGCTGTTGAATTTAGAGGCATGTGTTGGTACAGATCAAGGCCAGACATGTTCACGGGATTCATGCAGACGGAAGAATTTTCATGGAGCCCTGAGGATGTCTGACAGGCCTTTATTCGCAGGTGGGCAATCCATACACGCTGCAAGCTGCGTGTCCGCCTGCAAGTCTCTGTCTCCCCCTGCATGCAACCTGTCTCCTTTGTGTGGACCCCAGCACAGCCCCCAGGGGGAAGCCCCTGCCCCCTTAAGTATGAGAACATAGACAAAGCTGGCAGGGTGCCAACAGATCTTATGCAACAAGGCTTTGTACTGCGCATGCAAGCACACCGAAGGCTGTGGGAGTAGTTTATCCCACCCCATCTCAAGGTTGTGAGAACACTGCTTATCAGGCCCATTCTTAGGGTTACGGGAAACTGCTTCCCTTAGATACCCAGACACCTGGATGAGGAAGCCAGACTGCCCCCGTTTACCCTACAAGCTAGTAATAGTTAAAAAAAACCCCACTGGACCAAATAATTTTTCAAAGTTATAGTTATGATAGATGATGTGACATTTGCCTGTGTTATCCCTGGTGACTTGACTTTGATCTCTCTCTCGCTAAGAATAGAGAAATGAAGAAGTGCAGATCCAAGAATGACAGGAGAATTTAAATTCCTAAGGGTCAGAGGGAATTGAGATTTAGTAACAAACTAAGGTATCAGCCGGATTTCTTCTAACCAATGGGATGCTCTCATTTGTAGGAGAAGGGGACACTGCACTTGCATGAGCAGACAACAGACAATGTCATTTCATTGAATAGCCCATTGTTTATTTATTTTATGGACATGACATGTCCCCTCAGAACCTATCTTAGCGACCTTGGAAATGTGCTGTGGGCCTTTGGATTCTGACTCACGGAAATGGGCTGGTTATCCAAAGCAAGTGCATCACACCTCAAGGCGGGTGGGGAGGCTTCCCAGCATCGTCCATGTCCTGTGGTGCATCAAATCCATCTTTTGCCACAGGGATTGCATTGGGGAATGAGATGCGAGAAACCCCCTGTGAATTTCTTGGACAAGCCAAAGGACAAGCCAATGTTTGCTTAGCGGTGGAACGTAGTGTCACAAGTGGAAATCAACACTGCATATTCCTAGTAGATTTTTAAAGCAAGTTCTAATGCTGCCCTATGAAGAACTCAGTTGCAGACTGAGGCGGGTGAAGCAGCAGTGTCAGTAATGGTAAAAATAATGACTAAGAGGCACTACTCTCATTGCCAACAAGTTTAGAATGAAAGGAAATAGCAAATAGCAGACACTGAATTTGGAAATTTGTCTTGATAGGAGACAGTGCTTCCAATGGGTCACTCACAGTCCTGTACGTGATCCTAGCACGAGGCATTGACGGTTTTGCCCCGAGCACGCTTTCCAAGGATGTTTTTATGACAGACAGCTCCGGAAGGTGGAGACAGTGTCTCCCTCTGGGGCGGAGGGTAGATTTGTTCCCCGAAGGTTATGATAAAGATGTCTCCCTTTAGAGCAAAAGTAGGGCAGGTTTGCTAAGGATCCAAAGGATCCAGATTCTTAAACTCGGATCCCTGGGCTCTGGTCTGCACACAACATTGTCTGCCTTGTGTCTGCGCACCTTTGGGGGCAAGGGAACCAAAGTGAATGTGAAATTCATTCTGCCGGCTCTGTTCTGAGTAATGACGTCCTTCAACTCTGACCCAGATTTGTGTCTCCCGACAGCATCTATGCAGCTGTGGCAGGCTAACTGGTTAGGTGACAAGGAGAGCAAAATTTTAGTCTCAACGTATGATAGTGATTTATTTTTAAAGCTTTTTTCCTGATTAAAAACCAATATTTTCTTAGCACAGGGAATTTGAAAAGGAGAGGAGACTAGTAAGAAGGAAAAAAATCCATAATCTCCACACCAGAGGAGCATAATATTTTGTTTTTAGCATAAACAGTGATATTGCTTTATATGTACATATACACAATGTTATATCCTCGTGCTAATAGCATAAATTGCATTTTGCCTGATGCTTTTGTCCTCTGAAATTACATGATAAGTGTTTCTGTGTCATTACTTTTTTAAGCATGATTTTGAATATCTGCTTAGTATACTCTTTTTTTATAACTAAACCATTATTTACATAATCAGTCTCCCATTATTGAACATTTAGATAATTTAGAGCTTTTAGCTATTAAAAATAATTCTACAATGAGCATCTTTTCATATACTTAGTGTGTTTCTCTTATTTACGTGTAAAAAAATAAAACACCACTCCATGAGGTAAAATTGCTAGGTCTCAGAAACTTTTCTTTACTATTTTCCTATATGTGCTTTGACCCTCTCCTGGTTGAACCAGAAGTTTCACATAATCAGGACCTGCATGGAAGGTGATTTCTCTGATCCTGAACCTTAAGAAACTCTTTATCTGAGTAAATGGCTTTTGCGGTTTAACTCTTCCATGGCAGCTATTCCAGAGTGTTGATCTGTTCCACAGAGTCCAATGTAGTCGCCCCGTGGTTAGGGAACCACATGTCAGGTTGCATCTAGTTTCTCTCTATTTCTATGGGCTTTTACGAAGATTTTACTTTATTCTGTTGCAATAAAGGCAAATGTGTATGGGGTAGTAGGTTTACTTTGGGGACCTGTCAAAATTATCCTCTTTAATTCCTGAGTCCTTTTTAACATTTTTAAGTAGGTAAAGGTTGATTGCAGCAGTTTGTCTCATCAAGGCTTAGGAGTGGATAAGCTGCTTGTTATCCTAGAATTAATGTCGTGATGAATGCGCTTTCCCAAATTAAACATTTATTCTGGATAATACCATCTCCATCAAAAGACCACTTCCTTGTGTACATACCTCTCTGATGTCTGCCACATCCTCTAAAGTGACTTTCATTCCTTTCCTAAGAAAGTTTACCTGTCATTTTAATAAGTGATGGTACATTGTCATAGCTTAGGTAAGGAATAGAGTTTAATATATAGGATCTAATTTTAAGATTTTATCAAATTCAAAATGCCCATCACTTTACCTCTTCCCAAACCAGTATGAATGACTACAGGGTCTCGGGCTGGACTTTAGTTTGCGGTTGCACACTGCTGGTCCGTCAGTAACTTACACGGGAAACTTAAGTGAGATCTCCCTCCCTAAGCTGTGATGAACAGAAAGACAAAGCACCTCTTTAGCTTTTCAAACTTATGTACTCATATATAAAAGGAATATAAATGAAGCAAGTGATTAAATGGCTACAAAAATAAATTAAAAAAAAATCTCCTCTGTTCTTTTGGTACCAAAATTATTGTAAGAAAAAACCTAGCCTTCTACTTTTTTCTGTTTGCAGGTTTGTTAAGAGTATTCTGGTCCTTTACAGAATTCCAGCTTAGAGAAGAGAAACAAGCAAAAACAAACACAACAAAGAAATAAAAGTAAATAAACAAAAAACTGCTGGGTAGGTCATGAGTCTCTGACTAGGTAAAATCTTTCTCCCCCAAAGGAATTTTTAATTCTCACTTGTATTTTACACATAGAATCTAAAGATTTATGGTCATTAAAATAAGGAGAAAGACCGTTTCTTCTTTCTGTCCCAGCAGATTCCAAAGAAACATGTTTTAGGATTAATGAAAAAATCAGTGCTCTGAATCAAGGAATTCCAGTTGAATGTTGGCTGTATTTTCTTGTGAAGATGCAAAATGTGAATGAACACCATTTGTCAAAGAAAGCATTGCACTGAACAAAGTTAAATAGGCAAGGACAACTTTATTCAGGTTATTGGAGTAGGAGAAGGAGGCCAGAGCTCAGTGGAAAGGTTAAGGGGAGGTTGAGCAATGAGATGTATCCAGCACTTTGAGTTATTTCTTCATTTGCAAATGCTTTTCCTGGTGGTCAAGCTTTCTGTGTTTGCTAATTGGTAGTCATTGAGATTAGGCTTCGACTTTCTTAGTAGAGATTGGGAGATAGGGTCCCCAATCTTCCCTGATGATTTAATTTCAAAGAAATTGCTCCCAGTTTCTTGAGAAAGACATTCTTGGGATATGAAACTGGCAAGTGGGTATTTTAAGGATCTGCATATATCTCAAATGGGCAGAGAAAGAATTTACAGTCGCAAGATTTCTGAAGTCAATTCTCTAAGAAAAAGGAAG
Source organism: Mormoops blainvillei (assembly GCA_004026545.1). Lineage (NCBI taxonomy): Eukaryota > Metazoa > Chordata > Mammalia > Chiroptera > Mormoopidae > Mormoops > Mormoops blainvillei. Next base: position 159,064 of record PVJD01001142.1, read on the forward strand.
TTAAGGGTCTGTAGTCAGGAGGTAGATTGTCTAAAGTTTAGTCAAGGTGACATGATGATAGAGTTAAGGACCACTTTATGACATGCATCTTCTTAATTTAATAGAAATTAATTGCAAGGGAAAATTTCTTCCTTTCCCCATGCACACAGAACAGGTTACTATTTCCAATGTATGGATATTCTTGAAAGGTCAACTACAAGAAATTATTATATGCATTCAGCAAGAATTAAACTATAACTGTTAAATAATAAACTGCTTATATATGTTATTTAATAAAATGAGAAGATTAGAGCATTCACTGTTTCTGTCTTTCATGAGCAGGCATTAAATTCTAATCCCTAAATATTTGGTTTATTTTATTCTGCTCAGTCACTTTTGTTGGGTGATAGACCTGTCACATTGTAGTTTCTGCTGATCCTTCATGATGCAGTATCTTTCCTTTGATTTGAAGCCTGAAGCACCAGAGGTGAGAAATGGATTGTCATTTATGTCAAAACTCTTTATCTTTGTCGCTTTTACATTTCTCACTTTGTCAGTTCATGTCCCAAGGTTTCTTGTCATGCTTTTTGCATGGTTCTTCGGCTTTTCTCTTAAACAGGAACCAGTTTGTTCCCACATCATCTTCTTGGCCATCATCACATACGGCTAAATGCATAGTGGATGAAGGTGAAACTGAAAATTTCCAGTGTCCCAGACTGGCTATACAATGTGCAGAATATAAAAGAATGCACTTGAAGAACAAATATGCTCTCTAGGATTACAACAGTTCATTGTATGGATGAGATTTCCCTTATAGTTGAGTGGAATTTTCTTTATATTGGCAGAGTGGGCTCATCTCCACCCACTAAGGCATCTAACCAATGAGACATAAATTCCTAATAATATACAACACAATTACTTTAAAACACCCAATAGTTGACATTTCTAATTTTAGAGTTGAAAGATACTTTTCCCCCTAAGATGCCAATATGTCTCTCTCTTCTTCTATGCCTGCGTTGTTGCCGAATTTGAAGATGATATCCTGAGCGATTTTGAATCCCCAGCATCCTTTCTTTTCATCTTCTGCTCATGTTATCATTTTCATACTATCCAGTTTATTTCCTGGGGTTATATGCACATTTTCATTAAAAAAGATTAGAAAAACAATAATCAGATCCAAATTCCTTGAATCCTGGAACATGTACTCAGCGTATTTTCCAAAACCTTAAGGGCTTTATCATATTAGATTTTGGAAGATAATTTGTGAGATAAGAAAGTAATTATAAGTATACCTGTGTATTTTTTCTTCCATTTGTATAAGACCCTCGAGGTCATCTTTGTAATGTTAAGTAGTTTGAAGTATTATGAGAGACAGATAGGGAATGGCATCTTTTTATCTGCAGGGATATCCTTGTCATAAAGTTTCACAGACTTTGGAAATTCAAGGTTAAATCTAATTTAGTTAACATTAGGAACTGTAGCTTTCATTAAGTCTTGAATTTTCATTCACATTATCATTTTACAAAGGGGGCAGATAGCTCTGGGACAATTATGCAAACAAAATATATGTATTTATAAGTGAGTTACTTATTAGAAGACACTAAACATTTGTTTTATGGGGTAAACATTGCTATCAAGCTGACATTTGAAAAGGATGGGCTTGTAAGTGTCTCTTTTTTCAGCAATGATATAAACGATGTCTAATTTCTTTCAACCCAAGGGTCTGTTTTATCAGTATTACCCTCATTAGTTGTTGTTGTTGCTGCTGTTTTAATAGCTTACTTGATACAGCTTTCCAAGAATATTTACAGAACTCCAATAAAGAAAGTATATACAAAATAAAGTCATTCAGGGACATTTCTACAGTCACAAAGCTAAGCAAAACTTTCATATATTTATTCCTAAAAATTGGTAATTATTTGCAAAGCTGCATTTTAATACAGAGTTTGGACACTGATGGGGACACAGAATATTTTTCACACTCCTTGAATACAGCCTCATTTTTCTCTACAGAATGCTCCCAACTGGATTTCAGAAAAATTCTTCAAGAAAAGAAGTTTTCTTTTTTAAATATTTTGATTATATTATCCCATGATATTCATCCAATTTTAAAAAATACAAATACTGTACAAATTTCTATCATGTTAAAAGAAATGAACGAAAAATAAGAAAACAGCTACTTGTCTTTCAACCTTACTTCCTCAAATACACCAATCTCACATTTTGACTCCAATCCTCTCCTTTTTCCCCACATACTGTGTTTGCCTTTTTTTCATTTCATTTCTTTTTTTTAAATGTGTTTTTACTGTACGTTTTCCATTACTATTTATCCCTCTTATACCCCCTCCCCCACCCCCATAACCACCATACTGTTGTCCAGGTACATGAGTCCTTTTTCCTTTTTGCTCAGTCCCTCCACACCCTGTATCCCCTCCACCCCCAGTGCTGTCATCCTGCTCTATGAGTCTGTTTCACTTTCCTTGTTAGTTCCATTTGTTCATTAGATTCCATATATGGGTGAAATTATATGGTATTTGTCTTTCTCTGACTGGCTTTTTTCGCTTAGCATAATGTTCTTCAGGTACATCCATGCTGTTGCAAAGAGTAAAACTTTCTTCTTTTTTATGGCCGAGTAGTATTCCAATGTGTAAATGTTCCATAGTTGTTTTGTCCATTCATCTATTGATAGATACTTGGGCTGCTTCCATACCTTGGCAACTGTACATCACGCTGCAATGGGCACAGAGGTGCTTGTGTGTCCTGTTATCTTTACTCCTCTCCTTACCTAATTTAGAATCCAGTGTTCATTACTCCACTTGTTCCTTCACCTCCCGTCCCTACCCCTCCGTTGCACTGCCTAACAAAATACCTGCTGAATCTGTGTATCTCTCCACATGTGTATCCAAACAGCTGAATATAGACAATGAAAAAAATGGAAAATCCAGTGATTGGTATCTCTTTACCCAAGACCACAAACCTCAAATGTTCTCTCCAGTATACTGTCTCAGACCTAACTACATTCTGCTAGTGTACTCACTCTTCCATTCTCCTGAAGAACTTCCCCAAACTTTTCTCTACTCAAAAATATAGCATGGCTTAATCCATTCTAAAACAGTATGTATATTGATTTCTTATTCCCTTGATAAACAATTCAACAACTATCTTCTCATCTCCCCATTACTTAAATTTAACAACTCACCAGAATTCATTACCATATATTTATTTTTTACATTAAGTATTATCTTGGTGTGTTGCTCAGGTAGAAAACTGAGTAGAAACGGTGACAGTGGTTATCCTTGTCATGCTCCTAACTTAAAAAAACAAAACAAAAACAAAAACAAAAACATAAAGACTGTCTAATGTGTCTTCTTTGAGATTTTTATTTTCTGTGGTCTTTGTGTAAATAGTGTCAGTTCAATCAAGGAAATCATTTGATGGTGACATACTCATATCTGGCTGATTTAATTTTTTTACTCTGAACCTTAGTTAGGTCCCACTTAAGTCAATTACAATCACTGATTCATAACATACTTCAGCGGTCCACATCTAACACGCTTTTGTGTATTTATTCAGCTAGTTAATTTTTACATCTGTTTGGATTCATAAGAAAATAAGAGTCATGGCAAGTATAATGGAAGCAAGGATTGTACCTGGGAACTAGCAGTTCTGCAAATGTGTGTGGGGTGGGGTGAGAGAGTGTCTGTGTGGCTGTGGTGAAAAGATCAGAAATAAACTCAACATAATGTTGATCTTCAGCACTGAAAAAGAGAGAGAAAGAAGCAGACAATCATGGGGAAATCTGAGAACTCACTACTACAATCACAAAGGGAGGTAATGGCTAGGTCTGAATGGTTGCCAACATTTGTAGAAGCTTCTGGAGAGGGACCACTGGCTTTACTTGTTTGAAATATGTCCTCCTTAGATGATGTAGGTCATAAATCGTACAATTGCTTGTTTCATTTTGTGTACTTGTGTATCATGGCTATGGTGTAAAAGATACTGTACATCAGTAACTGGTCGAGACCAGGTATCATATCTGGCAGAGAACCATTGCGGTACCATGAAATATCATTCAGTCGGTGCCATCCCAGTCTTCTAAAGGAACATGGCATCTTTCTATCATGACAGCTTCCTTAGGGCTATGGGCAAAATAGTAAGATCTGTGAATATTTTGAGCACGAGAACATTGTTTTTGAATTTCTATAAAATAAATGTCCTAGAGATAAGCACTGGTGCATTGTATTTTGATGAAAGAATAAGGAGACATATGTGGTCAAGTCATCTCTTCACTGAGCTGACACCTACTAATCACCAGACATTGCACGAGGCTAATTTGGAACAGTCGTGCCAAACCAAGCTGGTCTAGCCCAAAGGAATCCTCAGTGTAGTGAGCAATAATGCATTTTTACTGCTTTAAGTCACTAAGTTCTGGAGTGGGCTGGTTTGCTTCAAATGTTGATAAAATGTTCACCCTAAGCAGGTGGTTACTATGTTTCAGGCACTGCATATCATAATGTACATATAGCATTGGAAAATGTATGTTAGGCTTTTGCCTTATTCAAGGCTTCCTGAAAACCTAGGGTAAGGTTTTATCTTAGTCGAGACTTCCTTCTTTTGAAAGAAAAAGCCATTTTGTTTTATACATAAGATCCTTGTTCATCTCCAAAACCGATAATTTTCTTCTTATACCCAGAAAATGGACTCATGATATACTTAACTGAGAAAACAGAAAATACATCAATAGAACTTGCTTCAGTATACTTAGTTTAAAATGCGCTTGTACTTTTCATTTTTTCCACATATCTTTAGGTGAAAATCTCCAGTAAGACAGCATATATTGCATGGTCACATATATGAGCATGGATGGTGTCTTTAGAAAAAAGTTATTTGTGATTATCTTCATTCATTATGTGTTTTTATGTTGTTTTAATTTTTAAATAAGGTTTTTAATCAAGCAAATAAAACTTCTGGATTGGGGGGGCACGGAAATATGACCATGGATTACAGGTGATAATTTAAAGTAACCCAATGCCCCTCCTCAAATTCCTCTAATATTTACAATGGGAATGACAATCTCTTTTCGGTCTCTACAGTAACCCTGTGTTTTAAACACTGGGTAGGTGCTTAAAGCAGTGGTGCGATTCTGTTTTTTCACCTGTTTGTTAATGAACCATAAAATTCTTCTTCTCTTTCAGTCACTTAAAAGGGTCAAGCATGTTTATAACAGATGTATCGAGTAGCTTTATGATAAAAATCAAACAGTGGCTTCCCCCTTCCTTTTTCATGATCTTTTTCACCTTCAAATTTCCGCTGATCACCCCTATCAACAACCACACTCTTCCATCACTGTCATTGACTAAACTGATCGTGTGCTGCTTATGGATTAATTTGCCAAGCCATCTGTTTGATTTCCATAGACTAAGTATTTCTACATCATATGCCCTGGCAGTAAACTGAATGCATTCAGTCAGGAGCATTAGTTTAATCTGTGGAAGATGCAGCAATTTGTCTGGAAATTCCAGCTGGCATAATGCAAACATCAGCGCGAGGCAGATGATTTTTGATCCACATAGATGAATGTAATCCTCTTTTTATTATACTTATTTATGCTTTTCCTCTATGTTTTATTGCTGTATTACCACTGTTCTTTGTTCTCTCTTTTTTTGATAATGCCATAATATGGCAAAACCTTTTATCTAGCAAAATGATTAGCTATTCCCTCTTGATAGGAACTCATTATTTTGATGGACTAATAAAGATATGCAGGAAAAGAATTCTCTGACTTAAATTCTCTTTTCTGATAGCTTTGAATTTTGAGATTTTCATGATAAACTCAATAATTCAATTGATTTGGAGCTTTACAAGCATTACTATTAAGCACTGTTCTCAAGTGCCAACTATTCTCTTTCCTTCTCAAATTATTGTCAGTACAAAGTTATTTATTCCCTGGGAATACGGGAAACTAAGAAAAGTCATTGCTAAGTCATTTACCCTTCCTCACGTATAGTAGGATGTACTGAAATTTAGAGCTGGGCACTTTCTGGGGCAGTGACATTGTCCTGCGTGTTGTGAAATATTTAGAAGCATCCTGACATCTATTCACTCATGCTAGTAGCACTACAACCCAATTTGATGAAAATGTTTGAGATATTTCTAATTCTCCTTTGGCAGAGGGACAAAACTCACCCTCGGTGAGGTGGCCCATAGGGTGCAGGGCTGGTTTTAATGACTGTCAAAGGTAACATGAAATAGGGACGGAGTCGAGAAACAGTGAAGAGTGACAGAGAGGTTGTGTGGGTGGGTATAGCTGAGTGTCAAAAGTGTGAAAATACACTGGGGTTATTGTTGCAGTTAACCGGTTACTGGTAGTTATTCTTTACATGAAGTTTAAAGGTGTATGTTTGTATATGCATTTAATATTCATTTTAAGGATCAGCACTTTTTTCATCCCGTCCATTTTACTCCACACTTCATATGCCCATGCTCATTCAGTTATGTAGCTTCTGCCTCACTCATGAGTCCCAGACCACACCATGTATCCTGATGCTGCTAATTCAAATTCTCCTTTATCTTCTCTGAGTGACTTTATCTTCTGCTTTTTACTTCAATCCATTTATAGATGAGGAATCTCAAGTTATATCCCCCAAATGGCTGGATTTCTGGAAGCATCCATCTGAATTTCCCTGAATGCCTGTTAAAAATTCCAATAGTACTCACTAACCAGCTGATATATTCTCAGTCTTACAGAAAGCTTCATGTAAAAACTGTTTTCAAAGGCCATGGCATTCTTATTCCAAGCAGTTGATGCAGCCCAGCCAAGATTTCATTTTAAACTTACATGTTTTGATCCTCTATATTCCAAGCACGTTGCCAAATACACTAGTTAAATGTTGAACAAAACAGACATACTCCTTACTGTTATAAAACTTCAGTGGAGGATACAGTGACCCAGCATTACAGCACAGGATATTAAGTAAAGTAGTAGTGGGAGCATCAAGCATCGGAGAAGTACAGATGAGGGATGAATGAACAAAACTTGGGGAGGAAATAACAGTTTTTATTTCCTTGTTCGTTTGCATTTTACTTATTTCAAAACAAACTTCACCTCTGAGCATGGGAAGAAAAGTATAAATAGAATGTGTACATGTAATGAAGTCACAGAACACCACTCTAGGCCCAGGAGATAGCTTTCCCAAAAGCTTGAAAATTATAAAGGGCATGAAACATCTTTTTAAAAATGAAAAACTTCAATATGGTCAGAGCTTAAAGTGTACAGAAGGAAGTCTAAGGAGTACATGGAAATGAATGAATCACCAAATTATGGAGGCTTATATTTTAGGTAGGAGAATTTGGATTTTATCTTGGGGATGATGGTGAGCCATTTCACTGAAACAAGAAAAGGGCATTTTAGAACTGTAACTCTGTTACTGACCATGGAGTTTATAAAACTGGACTCAGGAAAACCACTAGAAATACTGTTCTAACATTCTTCATTGTAGTGCAATTCCAAAAGACTTGCGTGGAGTTCCCATTTTTGCACAATATGTTAAGATACTGACCAAGGTAATAGTTTTTATTTTCAACCAACTTTAACCATGTTTTGTAGATTCTTTTTTTAAATGGCATAATGTTCACAGGGGAGTGAGACTTCCCCCCCCACCTGTTGTTTCCTCCCCACCCGTGAGAAAGAAGCTCCACCAGCTACGACCTCTGGCCCATTTCCTGCCCCCCATGTTGTGTTCTGCTCCCTGCTATGTGTGTAAAGCAAGGGAATCACATTCTGGACTTTGCTGGTAAAGAGCGCATTTTTTCTCAGATTGAATCCTAAGTCCCACATATCAGGTTCAGTAGAAGCAAAGGTGACATTTTTATCTCTCATTTGCATTATTTCTCTAGGTTTCTAATCCTGCTCATTTATTTTGTACGTTTCAAAACTTACATGGTATTTTTTTTAACCCCCCACCATCATAATATTTTCCAATAAAACCTAAAGTAAAATCTTGTTGGATGTTAATTACTTAAATAATTGATTTTACTTTCATACACAAACACAAAACATATCAGTTCCTTTAAGTAATCACACCACTGATAAGTCATATTCGTATCAACCACTCTCCCCAATCCTGGCTGCCCAGCATAAAAGAGAAAGTCACTAGACTTACTTTTATTTGTTTTAGAAATGTGAATGAAAATTAGTATATTAGAAAACATAAAATATTCATGAAATTAAAATAAGCAGTTTGGGAGGCTATGTTTTTCTTAATCATTTTCAGGGAAACTATTATTTGAGTTTAATATTCAATACGAAGAGTCCATTTTCGTTTTCAAGGTGAAAAAAATTGTCTTTTACCATTCAAGGAAAATGGTAAGACCCTCATGTAAGTGCACTTAGTCCTGAAGATGTAATTATGAGAACTTTAGGAGAAGAAAATCAAATTAATTGCTTTACTGTTTTATTTTTTCCTCTGTTGTACTTGAGGGGTCTTCTTTTGATATTGAGGGCATTCAGTAGGAGGCTAATTACTACAGTTTCAAGCTGTTATTCATTTTTAAGCCGGCATTAAAGCGATTTTGAAACATAACTGATGTTTTGGAACACTCCTCCCTCCCATTGCACTTGTTCCTCTAAATTTAAGCCTCCCTTGACGCCTCCCCTCCCTTGTTGTTACCTTGGGGGAAACCATTAGCTCTCTAAGCATCACCCTCATTTGTGAAATTCAAAAGTGAAACTGGATCTCCCCCTTCCTTTAACCTTTGGTCATCATGTTTCTTCTGTTAGTAGATCACGTGTGGCTCCTGTTCACTGTGGAGTGCAAAAATAAATCTGGAAAGTTAATAAAAGATGGAATCAAATAACTGATGAAAGGCAAAAAGCATTATTCACAAAGTTTAACTCTAAAATATATAGAGCTGTGTCACTCCTAAGTGAATGATCCCTTGCGATAGATTATTACTAGCTGTAAGTCTGATGGAAGAAGAAACATATATTCATTGTCAGAACACGATTAATAAAATTGGGAACAAAATTATATCAAAATTAACATATAAAAGTTAAAGAAATATATTTTAATAGATAAAGAGAACATATGTAAGTAAAATATATTATTCTGGCTCACTAATATTAAAATGTTAAACATTTTGTTAAACATTTCTCTCTCATTTGAATCTTGGGACAAAAATAGTTGTTTAAGGTGGGAAATTGTTTTAATCTCTCATATTGCAAACTATTTTCAATATAACTGTTATAAATAAATTGCTCTTCTCTTTTACATGTGATAATAACTTGTTTCCCTCAATATTAAATATGATTTTGATTTATTTTTGAACAAAATGTCCATTGAAAGTTTATTTCTAATTGTTTTTTATCATTTGGAAGAGAAAGATAAGAAGGGAGGAAATGGAGGGAGGGAGAGAGAAAAAAACTGTGATGAAAATAACCGAACATACATTTTTGACTCAGTTAAGAGGTTTACTATTTTGTAACAAAAAAGTACTTATTTCTAATGATAAAGGATTTCATTGATCTTTAAATATGCAAATACTCCAAATACTCTTTGGCCTTTAGGTGGTCTTCTTTGAAAGGAAATACAAAGGGTGCCATTTATGAGAAAGTGGTAACCGAAGAAGAAAGCACTTTTGCTCATTCCATTTAGGATATAAATTATGGAGGGGTGACTGTGAAATTGGAGGGTAAGATGCAGATCAAACTGAAAATATAGGCAGGCAGAATTTTCTTGCTAATTAGAAAATTACTCCTTCCATCCTTCATCTGTGCTTTGCTTTTATAGATACTAAGTCTTTGTACTTTGTCCAACCCAGAACAAGGATCTAATTAGTAGAGGAACAGATAACTCACTTACACATGTGTTCTGCTCTAACTAAAAGTTGATTGCTTACCATTTATTAAAAATATTAAGCAAATAGAAGGAAACATGTTTTGGCTAATTAGTTTAAAAGAAATATGCTTAATGTGCAACTAAGAATTTTTCTTCTGAGTCTGACGCTTTGTGTTATGGTGCAAAGCCATTTGAAGTTGACTTAATTACCTGTCTTATTAAAAATAAAGAAGCAATATTTCAAGGTCATCAGTGTTCAGCAAACACGGTGGCTATTGGGGTAACAAAAAAAATTCATTTGGTGTTTCCATGTGAGCTATTAAAACTTTTTATTCTCTATAAATTGAACATCTATCTTTCCTATGATGGGAATGAGAAATAATTGCTACTGTTTTAAAAAGATTGTTTTTACACTTTCTTTTACTTATGGCATATCAACGAATGTTATTTATTATCACTTGGTAGGCTGCTGGATTATATAAAAGTAATGGAAAAATGATCTTTACATAGTATACATGTACATTCTAGCAGAGGAGACAATGAACTTCACAGACCTGTAAGACCAAAGTCTCTGTATGGCAAAGTTAGGAAGATCCTCATGGAGGGGGCCATATTTGTTGTACAGCGAAGGAAACTCGGTCATCGTCAGAGGAATGATTGGAAGCCAATACAGGAATAAATGCAGTGCCTGTGGTAGAAAGAAGTACTATGGAAGAGCTAGGAAACAAATGTCTCAATGTATAAAGTAGGAGGTTCTCTTCAAATTTAGTGGAAAAATAATTTGAAAATGTCCCCATAATTTAATGAGGGTTCTATCACATAAGCACATGCATGCATGGCGGTGCACACACAAGACAATATGTACATAATAAGTGAAGCAAAGTTCTTAAAAGTACTTCTTACTACATTGGCTTAGAACAGTTTGATAATAAAATTTCATTTGGCTGAGTCCTATGACAAAGGTACTTTTTCATTTCAAGTTTTGCACTGGTGAGCATTTGAAGTCTCCTAATTTAAATATTGTAGTGGAAAAGGTGAATCCACAAATAATAGAAAGAAGGGCTATGTGAATCCATAATGTATGCTTTAAAATATTATTACCATATAGAATTTAAATGCTGAGTTCTTAATTTCCATTCTATAATTTGAATACCAAACACTAAATTTGGTAAATACATAAATATTCTCCAAATGATGCAGTAAGTAAAAATCTGCTCTCCCTAAATATTTCTTTTGAACATAATACACCTTTTATTTGTCAATACATATATGGGATCCAGAAATGCAGCAGAATTCATAAAATTGTTCCATGTAAAAAATAGAATTCATGTGTTCCTTTTGGGGATTTCATTCTCTGAGGAAATCAAGAAAAAATCTATGCAAATGACTTAGACTTTTACCTCTACTCTTAATAAAGACCCCAAAGATAGATCAAAACCACAACACGTGACTTCATTTATTAAATTTTAGATGACACAAGTCATCTAAAGGATAATTAAAGGATTGGGACATTAAAGACAAATTGAATTAAAAGAAACAGATGGAGCAACTGAGCACAGATATGCTGACAGTTAATATTTTTCACAAGCATTAACAGAACTGCAGTTTCCTAAATGTCACCTGAGGGAGCACATTTCCAGAAGTAAGAAAGGGCAGGGGAGCAGTTTCCTTTCTGCTCACCTTCTATGTGGCAACAAGAATTGATATTCCAAAGAGTGTAGCAACATTAGAGCCCATCCACAACCCAAGCATTAATATTCATAGACTTGACAGTGACAAATGCCTTTGTAAAGGCTTTGAACAGACCTAAAAGTGTAGGTGATTTTCTCTATACCCACAAGCCATGGCCTCAGTAACATTACATTCTATTCCTGAAACCCTGACTTAGCAACCTAGCAGATACAGTAAGTGGAGCAGAGGTACATGGGGCTTTATGTATATGGATATATTTTTTTTCTGAGTAATGCCATTTGATTTGATTTAATTTTTCTGACATTTTCTTCATCAAATTATAATCAGCAGAGAATTTGGTTGTGTAAAAAGTTCATAATCATCAAAGTGATATGAGGAAATGAGTCCTGGCTTCATTCACGGAGAAAATAAATATGTTGCAGGTGGATAGAGAATGCAAAGTAGGTTGCAATACTCATTTTTTTTTCAACCTCAATAGAGGTTATCTAAATCATGAGTGTTTTAATCTTCAAAGGTGTGCAATAGAAAGACAAGCTGTCTTTTCTGTTCAAATACACTGTCGAAATTTTACAGCACTGTGTGGCTGCTATGCATGGGGTATCAAAAGAAAGTTATTCTTATTTTCTAAATAGAACTTCTTTAGAAACACACTAAGAATCAAAGAAAATGTAACTTGCTGCAGAGTGGAGAATAATCTAATTTTCCTCTGTGAAAGACAACCATGCTAGTGTAGAAAAAATTGTGTTTTTAAAATGTTGCTTTTCTCCCAGTTAATTTTATACATACTCATAAGAAACTGTGATAGGGAGATTTAAAAAATGGTGATTGTTCTCCAATTTGTTCAACCCTGAAATGTCATCCATGGGTGAGAACTGGTCTCTATCCCGAGATCTCTACTTGTGGTTAAAGGTAATCCATGGCACAGGGTGTTTCTGGATCAGATAAAATAACCTTATTGGTTGCTGCACTTAGGGTGTAAGAGCATGAATTTGGCTGAGTCAGAATTAAGGCTCTATATTATCTTACTTTACTAATGCCTAGGCATTTTAAATAAAGATAGTATTGAGAGTGTATAAAAAATTGAACATAACAGTACACAAATGCCTACTGTCTTTCGGGTCCTTTTATAGAAGCAAAGTCAGGTTGATCGACTACCTAAAACACAATTAGAGGTTTTAGTACTTCCCGTATTAAGGCCAAAGTGCTACTTCAAATTACTTTTCTAAACACATTTGGTATCTCATAAATTTCACAGACAGGGAAAATAGAAGATTTTTATAAACTGTAAGCTCAACTGGCATTGATAATGAAATTATTTCCCTTGAAGTTCTTGCTTATAGAGTTGTCTTGGGAAGAGAAAAATAACTGGGGCTATGAATCATTATATATGGTTATTATTCCAATATTTATTGAATTTCCCAGATGTACCAGATTGTACAGGAAACAAAGTAGGCTGCAAAATCCTCAGAAGAGAGAGGTGAAAAACGTATAAGGCTTGAAAATAAGCATTCACAAGTCAAAAGTGTAGATTTGTAAATGAGAGAAAAAGGGAATTAAGATTTAATATTCATCAAAATTATTAACCATATAGTTTTACCTTAGGCATGTGTAGAATTATACATGTGATTTGACTAAGCCAAAGAAGCTCTCAGCCATTCTGCAGGGTTGCATGTCTCCCAGGCATTGCCTGGGACACTCCAGCCTTACTTGTACTTTGTGGGAATATGGAGGTGAGCGTGCCAGTTTCTCGTCCCAAAATCTTGTGATATGCTGCCAGTCAAACAAATAGGTAAACATAATAAAATGATTTTACCGATAGAAACCTGTAAAGAAAAATGGAAGCGATTATGGCTAACATTATCAAGGCAATCAGTGAAAGAGTTTTATAGAGATGAGACCATACAGAACTAACGTCCGAAAGGGTGTTCACTGGCGCGAAAGGACTATGGAGACAGAGGGCCCATCGCAAGGCAGGGGGTCGCAAACCTGGTTTCAACAGATCTCAGTATCGATATTCTGGACAAAAAGAAAAATAATAATAATGCTAGAGACAAAAAATTTCTGGCTTGAGAAATTGAAAAATAGTGGTGCCATTAACAAATATTAAGAGCAAAAACAGTTATCTTTGTGAAAATAACAAGCCATAAACATTCCCAATGATCTTATTTATCCTGATCGTGCTCCTGTACCTTTTTAATAGATGAGGAGCCTCATGCCCCCAAAGTCCAAACCTAGACAGTAATAGAAAAATGACCTGAAACTTGTTCGATCTAACTCCATGTTTGTATACTTTTCCCTGTTATCTCTTCTAATGCCCATGGGATAACATTTTATACCTTAGAATGTCTTTATAATTTGTACCTTTCCTCATTGTAAGCATTTAGCATAAATGTAAAACAATAGATAAACCTGTGGATACAGTTAAAGAAGCCATTATGTGTTAACAGTAATTAAACTGCTGTGTAATAGAATATTGCCAAAACCTTAGAAGCCCAGTTTGACTTTTCCAAGTTACATGTCCACCATCCAAAGTAACATAACCACTATCCTGATTTTTGTGATAATAATATTTCTAAAATTACGTTATTTAATAATACCTGTTTTATACATATAAAATCATGCTTGCTTGTTGTATTTATTATTATGTTTGTGGGGTCATCGATACTTTGTCATGATATTCTGTTATGAACATAACCAATAATCTACCACTGACTGGCATTTAGATCGCTGTGGCTGATTGGCACATTTATTTCTTCTGGTACAAATATGCAAGACATATCTAAGTGTACAGGCTTGAGAAATGAAATTACTGAGTGATCAGATACATGTATATTTAATTTAATTCAGTGTTATCTAGGTATTTTCCCCAGAGGTATAAAAATTTACACTCCTAACAGCTATCAAAGAAATTCTTTTTGATCTATAATCTCACTAGCACTTCTTATTTTATGTTTTTAAAATTTATTTGGCTAAATTGTGCAATAGTATCTCATTTTGATCTTATTTTGCATATACTTGGTTACTAATATACTGGCATATTTTTCAATATCTTTATAGACATTTAGGTTTCCTTTACAGTGAAGAGTTTGTTTGAGCTTTTACATTGTTTTCTATTGAGTTCATTGTTTTTTCCTCCTCATTCACGGAAGCTGGGATGTTTTAGATACCAATCAATTATGTGTTTTGCAAATATTGTCTCCCACTTCTTGGCTTATCTTTTTCTAAAACCTTATGTAGTATTTAATACACAGAATATCTTAAATTAAATATGGTTAAATTTACAGTCATTTCCTTTTCAGTAGTGTTTTCCTTAAAGTATCTAATTTAAGAATTTTTTCTTTACCAGAGAACATGAAGATGTTATTCTGTTTTTCTTTTTCAAGAATTTAAAAATTTTTCCATTCACATTTTGGACTTGAATCCAACTAAAATTACGAGGAAGGAATCCAATTTTCCATATGGACAACCATTTTTCCCATGTGGATAAGCAGTTTTCCTAGAAAACTCCAACTTCTCATGCTGGTCTGCAATTCTACCTTCTTCTTATATTATTTCCACATTTGGAGGGTCACTTTCTGATCTCCCTGTTCTGTGCGTTTGAACATTTGGCTTTTGTGCTAAACATTGTCTTAACTACAAAAACATTTCAATAATATATATTCATCTGGAAGGCACATTTCCTTACTTCATGCTTCTTCTTTCATAGTATCTTGCTACTCTTTGTTTTTGCTTTTCCATGTAAAATTTAAAACCAATTGGTGAAGTAAGAGTTTGGTGAGACCTGAAATATATTCATTATGGGAGACTTTGAATTCATAGTCTTAGTATATCTTTGTTTCTTTATACCTTCTTTAATATCATCCAAAAACAGTTTATCACTTTTTTCTATAATTCTTATACATCTTTTGCTCAATTTGTGTCCAACCCTTTTTATATCTATGCTATTTTAAATGGTATCTGTATGAGCTTGGGTAATAGGTAAACTGCTTTATAAATATATACATGCATATATTTGTATATATGCAATTATTTACAATGATAGATGTCTATTCTTTCTTCTGACCTGAACAGAACCAGGTGTGTAGATGGCTCTTTTTCATACAACTCGAGAGTCAATGCTTTATTGACTTATTTTTTGCTCTTTTTTTTAGGGCATTTTTCTTACCTGTATGTTTGAGGTGGGTTTTTGAGAGTAACGTGTTTCTAACTCATTAGAAGAAAAACAATTACCTCAAAGAGTGTATGCCTAATATCTTAAGGCACATATTGACATGTGACACACATTGCTGTACCTGGGTGCAAAACAGGCTGAGAAATGTAGTCTCTAACTAAGTTATTGTGAACCCAACTATAACAATTTTGTTATGAATACTTTTCTTCACAGTATATTTAAAATTTTTACTTTTTAACTGCTAGTTGCTGTAAATTATTATTTTGTTGATATATTAAAGGCATTCAATTTTCTTAACATTCTAATATATCTTTATTTTATTTTGGTTTTCTAAATACATCATAATGCTTAAAAATGATGATAGTTTTGTCAAGTTAAAGATAGTTTTGTTTCTTCATCTGTGTATTAATTATCATTAATTAATATTGAATGTTTTCAGAATTGTTCTGTAACTTTGAAGAAAATCTTTTATTGGTCCCAAATGGCCACTTAAAACAGGTAAGAGTAATTTAGAACATAAAAAGTTTAGGGACAACCTTCTGGTTTCACTATGCTATGGAAAGAGCTTAGAAGTCATCATTACATTCTTACAAGAAAAAAATGAAATCACCGAAAGCAAATAACTTTCCTTGGACTCATCAGGGAAATACGCTGCGTTCGAAAGTGTCACCTTAAAATCTGGAGAGTTTGGACAATGCGGCGTCAGAGCCAGGATTTGCTTAACAGAAGCAGACACTGAGGGACTCATAACCTGGTAGGAGCACTCTTACAGTAACTACACAAATTTCTGGATGCTGAACATCCACTACCATGAACGTGAGAAACTTCTGGGGCCACAGCTTTAAGAGCGCCCCACTCTTCCGTGAGCTTTACCTCCTGGGAACCTCACCAGGTTCTCAAAACAAAGGTCAAAGAAAGATCCCCTTGGACCCCTGGTGGGAGGAAGGAGTGATCCTTGTGAAATACACCCAAAACCTTCTCCTTAAAAAAAACCAGCTCTCCACGGTGAAAGGTTTTATCAGAGCCTTTTCCTAGATGGAGACAGGACATTGCCATCACCTCAGTTCCCTGTAGCCTTTCTACCTCACCAGAGAAAATTCTACTATTCAAGAAACACTTAGGTAGGCACATGTCAGAGGCACAGCCCATGAGAAACAATGACATAGTCATAACATGCCATAGTGCTTTCTTCTGTCCACGTCCAAACTCCACACAAATCAGGCTTCAACCTAATGACAGCAGATTCCAAATAAAAGAGCAGCGATGCAGAGACTTTCTCCCTGGAGGAGTACGCAGGAAAACTCAAAGCCAGGAGTAGAAGCAGAGGGAAGGAAACAAGGAATCCAAAGCTTCTGGGATGCACAGCTACAGCAAGCCCTTGAACTGAGGTCAACTAGCAGTCAAACTGGCACATGTCCTCACACTAGAGGCCTGCTTACCTCAGCCCCACTGTGGCCAGTTTGCAAAAAAGAAAATGCAGAAGCATATACCAAATGGTAAGAAAAACAATGCAGAGACAAAGCAAGACACAGAGCCAAACTTAGAGCTCCGACACATATGTTGAAATTATCTGATAGAGAATATAAAATGCCTGATTACTATGTTAAGGGCCCCGTGGAGCTCATAGACAACCTGCAGACACAGATGGGCAATGTACGCGGGAATGTGGAAACTCAAAAGTTTAGTGAAGTCTGACCTATCTGCATGCCTAACTTTTTATCTCTAAGCTAGTTGTGGAAATTTGCATAAAGAATGAAATGAAATACATGGAAATTGATGTTGCCTAAGACCTTAATTGTTCCAGCTTACAGTGTGTGGTTGTTTATCTTTCTTCATTAGGTCCTAAGCCCAGAGCTGGGAAGTAGAAAACCGGGCCTTGGCTTTGCACAGGGCAGGGTTTAGAGGCTGCATCAGCCTGCGGAAAGCAAATGTATGCTGTAATAACAAACGGCATGCAAACCTTGGTGGCTTACGTCAGCACAGGTGTACTTTTCTCTTAGGTAACAAGTGAATCAAGTGAGTGATTTGGACTCTTTATTATAAGAAACCAGCTGAGAGAGTATATAGGACATTGTTTTCTTCCTGGCAGGAAGAAATTAAAAAGGTAGTGACAAAAGTGCGTGGTGTTGTTTTTCTTTTTAATTGACTTTCTTGGGGTGACAAGGGTTCACAAAATTATACAGGTTTCAGATGCACAATTTCACAACACATCATCCGTGCACTGTGTTGTGTGTTCATCACCCCAAGTTAGGTCTCTGCGTATCACCATTTATCCCCCTATACCTTCCTCCACCTCCCTCGGCAACCATCCCCTGCAATTACCACGCTCTTGTGACAGTTCTTAAAGCCTTTGGAGAGAAAAAACATAGGCCACTTCCACTGGAAAAATTAAATCCTATGAGGAAAACTGTTGTCAGTGCTGAAGGACTTTTAATTCGCTCATGGGCTGGGCTCAGCAGGTAACAGCTAAGGGTCAGAGCCAACAATTATTTAGCCAGTAATAAAATCTGCAACATTTATTGGGGCTTATCCAAGATTGGGTCCTGGCACTGTTAGATTAAAAGTTCTCTGACTCCAAATCTAGTGTTATTATAATTCATCATTTAAAAAATAGCCCTGGCTGGTGTGGCCCAGTGGATTGAGTGTCGGCCTGTGAACCAAAGGGTGGCTGCTTCGATTCCCAGTCAGGGCACATTCCTGGGTTGTGGGCCAGGTCCCTGATGCGGGGGAGAGTGAGAGGCAACCACACATTGATGCTTCTCTCCCTCTCTTTCTCCCTCTCTTCCTCTCTCTCTAAAAATAAATAAATAAAATCTTAAAAAAATAAAAATAACAAAAAATAAAATAAAAGAAACAGGAAATAAAATTGAATAATTGTAATTTTAATATCATTATGTCAGTATCCAAATACCTTCATTGGTGTATCTATTAAAAGTATTGTCATATATATATATACATATACATAAGCACACACACACACACACACACACACACACACTTTGCTGAATAAATGATGGCTTTATTCTCCTGCACAGTAAGAATTTCTTGATAGGCAGTTCCATGCTAGACACAATGGGTCTATGCTGCCATAAAAGTTACACATTTTTTAAAGCTTTTCTTAACATGTGACTTTTGTCTAAATATCTATTCTATTTCTTGTCCCTAGTGACTGCCCCATAATCATGTCTGTATTCAATGTATAAATAAGGATATTTAAGGGACAGATTTTTAATATCAAATGAAAACTTACTGGCCCTGACTGTATTTTAATAAACATCATATTTCACAATAAATGTAAATTATATTACCTGTTACTTAGGGATTTTATTTTATAAAACTATTGATTTTAAAAAGGAGAAGAAAATTAGAAGAACAAAACATGTGTAATCAATAGTTTTAAGTGAAGGCAAAAAGGAGATAAAGGAAACATAACAGGTGAGCCATATATCACAAAAAAGTTATAGATATAAAATATAAATGCATTAGATAACTTATTATGTTATAGCCATAATACAAAATTATTCTAAATAATATGTGGGTCTCTAGCACTTTCTCTAGAAAATTTCAAGAAGTATGCCCCCACAAAACACATGAGCAAAAATAAGATACTGTGTAATTTAAGTTTTCAATTATTTTTCTGGCATCAGAATTTAAGAGTTCATGCTTATTATTGTGATACTTACATAGATCTAACATTTACCTTTGTTTTGGGGGATACACAATAATACTGAGTAAACTGCTATGAAAATCATGTGTGATTAAACTTCCTACTGTAAATAATAAAGTGAAAGTCTATCATTTTATCTATTTAAATTAAGAGACTACAAATGGAATCTGAGATCAAATTTATACACTTTTTAATAATATAAAAGAAAAATTTATAATTGAGTTGGAAATAGCCGAGTGTTGAAAGCAACCTAAGTACCCATCGGTAAATGAGCGGACCAAAAAAGTATGGTATATTTATACAATGGAATACTACACAGCAGAAAGAAAGAAGGAGCTACTATCCTTCGTGACAGCATGGGTGGAACTGGAGAATGTTATGCTAAGTTAAATAAGCCAGGTGGTGGAAGACGAATACCATATGATCTCACCTATTAGTGGAACCTAATCAACAAAACAAACAAATGAGCAAAACAGAACCAGAGACACAGAAATAAAGAACAAACTGTCAGTAACCAAAGGGGAGGGAGGATGGGGATAATGGAGGAAAGAAGGGGAAAGGTTATCAAGGGACATGTATAAAGTACACATGGACAAAGCCAAAAGGGGGAAAGATTGAGAGTGGGAGGTGGGGGTGGGTGGGAAGGGGGAAAGTGGTGGCGGGAAAATGGAGACAACTGTACTTGAACAACAATTAAAAAATGCAAAAAAAACCCCAAAACAAAACAAAGTAGAATAATATCTTCACCAATTATTAACTAGTGTGAAATATCACTAAATGTACTAGTTCAAACAGAAACTTGGAATAGAGGAAAATCAACTCAAAGATGTGAATGGAGATAAACATATTTATACACAAATCTTGTAATAACAGAATTTATACTGAAATAACATTAGATGAATTTACCAAGGATAATACACTCAAGCCACTGTTAAAAAGTTAGTGAAGTTAATTGTAAAACCTTGAAAATATTGTTTCAATCAAAACAATAATAAGTAAATGCCAAAAGCTATAAAACGAGGTTAAGCAATTTTCTCTAAATGAAATCGTGTGTGTGTGTGTGTGTGTGTGTGCGCGCGTATGTATACACTTAACCGAACAACACAAATGAAAACCAAGTAT
This sequence comes from Mormoops blainvillei, assembly GCA_004026545.1. Taxonomy (NCBI): domain Eukaryota; kingdom Metazoa; phylum Chordata; class Mammalia; order Chiroptera; family Mormoopidae; genus Mormoops; species Mormoops blainvillei. Next base: position 179,531 of record PVJD01001142.1, read on the forward strand.
ATGAATCAGGAATATGCTACCTTGTAAAGGAATATTAGCATAACCAGAGCCTTAGAAAACCAAATTGAAAATTATATAAATATATGAGAAATTAATAACAAGGGTAATTGGATTCAAGAGAACAGGACATGATGTGCTGTGGAACTGTGCACCTGAAACCTGTATAATTTTGCTAACAAGTGTCACCCCAATAAATTCAATAAAAAGGAAAAAAGTAATACATTAAAAAAAGAGAGAATGAAATACTGATTTATGCTACAACATTGATACACCTTGAAACCATCATGCTCTGTGAAAAAAGCCAGTGCAGAGAGGTCATGAATTGTATGATTCCATTAACACCAAGTGACCAGCTAAATCTATGGAGGCAGAAAGCTGATGAATTATTTCCAGGGGCCACAAGGAAGAGGTGCAGGAGAGTGGCTGCTAGGGAGTACAGAGTTTCCTTTAGAGTGATGGAAGTGTTCTGAAAGTAGATAGTGGTGATGGCTGTGCAATCATTTGAATATACTACACATCATCACAGCATTCATTTTAAATGACTGGATTCGATGGTATCTTAATTTTATCTAAATAAAGCTTTCAAAAAAAAAAAACAGTTATACTGGGACATACACGAAGTGCCTGCTTCCAAATGATGTGAATTGGATTTGAGATGATGGCAATGATACCCATAATGACCATAATGAAATGAAATATAATATCAAATGATGTTGTAGTATCCTAAGTGAATCAAAATAATGTGAACTAAGATCAACACAGAAATAAAATAAATTGGTCAATGAAGCAATGCCAGAAGCCTCACCAAAAATGGGGATGTGTTTGATCAGGATATACAAGGATGAATCCATACTGAAATAACAGAAATGTGTGATATATTCTGAGAATTACATCTTTAGGTAATGGGCTATACCTAAATAATGAGAAACGTGATTCCCAAACTGAGTCTGATGGTGGTCAAACTAGAATAAAATTATCTATGCTGACTTAGTCAAAGCCTTACTTGGATTAAATACAGTAAATTGCCTATGGGGAAATATGAATTATTACATCAGCATATCTACATTGAACAATTTAGTAAAATATGGAAATTGTGGTAAGCCGCAGAAAGTAGTGTTTCAGTATTCTATAGATATCATATAGATGCTAATACAAGTATAAAGTTAGTTCTATTATTCAAGCTGGTGCATGTATTTTTGCTTGTTGATTTAGATTAGTTTGGAATTCATAATATTTTTATTTTCTCTTTATCACGTAAACCAAAATATAGAAAAAGAAATGAAGAGAAAGAATGGAAAAAGGAGGAAGGGGGACAGAGAGGAAGGAAGGAAGGAAGGAAGGAAGGAAGGAAGGAAGGAAGGAAGGAAGGAAGGAAGGAAGGAAGGAAGGGAGGGAGGGAGGGAGGGAGGAAGAGGAGTAAAAGAAAACAACTGGGGAAGAAAGGGGAGAATGAAGGGAGAAAAGAGGTTTTCTTCCTAAAGTAAAATGTATCCCCTGAGTTCAGCTTTGTGAATTATCCTTCCAAGAACTTGTTAAATGTATCTCAATTCAGTTTCCACACTGTCAAATCTGTCAGAATATTATGTTCAAATATGTGCCTCTGAATAAGATATCCCTCCTTTTCACATGACCACATTAATGAAACTCCTTTGCCTCTCTTCTATGATTAGTTTGCATCTTTCTTCTACAGGACACTTTGATTCTTAGCCACGAATTTACCTTTGTTAGTTTTAATTCTTTCTCTCTCTCCCTCTCTTTCAATAACATCCTCCATTACTATCCTCAGACTGTCTACACAGGTAATAATTTTTGACATTTTTAATGCTTGCTTTTTCAAATGTAAATTCCTCTCATACCCAAAGATATTTACTGAACATTTTTCTGTGGTGGGCACGAAGCAGGAACTGGGAGTAAAAGGTAAGCAGTACAGACACACCTGTATTTTCGATAAGCTTATTGTCTAGAAGGAAACCCAAACCCCAGAGGAAGGGCTGAGTGCTGGGATGGGAGACATATGGGGGCTGAAAGCTGGGAGGGCACTGTAGGGGCAAATGCCAGAGGGGGCAGGGTGGTGCGAGGAGCTTCCTGGAGGAAGTGACAGTTAAAACAGACGCCTGGAGGATGAGGAGGAATTTAAACAAAGGAGGAGGAGGAAGTGTTCTAGAGTGGAGAAACAGCATGTACAAAGGTGAAGGGATGGTGACAGAACACAAGTATGAGGGCGTACCCAGGCTGGGCGCGGCAGAAAAAAGCAAAGGAAGGGTCTCAAAGCCGTGTGTTGCACCAATGCTTGAGCTTTACATCAAGGATAACAGAAAACCATCGAAAGACTTTGTGCAAAAGAGAAATAGGATCTTACTTCGTTTTTAAAGGCAGCGAACGTGCACTTTATGGTCTATACTCCAGTATTTCACTGATATAGATTGTTTATTCTCCTGAGGAAAAAAATAAAAAAGATTTAATGGGCGCTAAAAAATATATACAGATATCTGGAAGCCCTTTCAAAACCCATGTACTTTAGAGGTACAAGTGGCCCAAACAGCAATGGAAGTCACACGTTCTCAGGGTATCCAGCACCTGGGTCCCATGCAGGAAGGCACAGCTACCTGCCACCTTGCTTGTTTTCACATAATTGGTACAGCTGCAGTGTGTCATGATCATCCCATCCTGCTACCGTGATAGGGCGATCAAGGAAGTGTCAGCCTGTAAGGGAGCCTCTTGTCGTAAATCAGAGAGGCGTGTTTGAGCAAGTCGCTGCTATCCGTGTGCTTTATCCTGCTATTTTGAGATTTTTGGCACCTACAAACATCCTGTATGACCTTTTTTTTCTATTTTGATATCTTCTACTGACTATTATCCAAAGGTCAGACCAATGTGTTTAATTTGTATAGCTCTAATGACAAACTTAGGAGAAATCCTAACATGTAAGGGCAATAAAATTAATTCAAGGTACCATGTGTTTATTGTGGTTTTAAAACATGTTTTTATATTCTTTGCCAATCTTCTCTTGAGAATTAGAGTCTTATCCCTCTTCTCTTTTTTCGTAGTTCTTCTTTATCTGTGTTTTATAATAAAATAAAATACAACATTACTAAAAATAATATATGAATGTTGTAAAATTTCAAACAGTGGAAAAATTTACACAGTGAAAGGGAGTCTTCTTTTTTTATAATCAGCATATTTGCTTTAATGAACAAACCCTTATAATCTTTACTTTTTGTTTTTTGTTCTATATTCTTTTTAAATTATCATTTACTGATTATACAATTATAGTTGTCCCAAATTTTCTCCCTTTGTCCCCCTCTTCCCAACACCCCCCACTCCCTCAGGTAATCCCCCCACCATTTTTTATGTTCATGGGTCATGTATGTAAGTTCTTTGGCTGTTCCATTTCCTGTACTGTACTTTATATCCCCATGGCTATTCTGTAATGCCTATTTGTACTTCTTAATCCCTGCACCTCTTCATTGATTCCTCTACACCCCTGTCCTGTCTGGCAACCACCAAAACACTTTCCATGTCCATGATTCTGTCTCTGTTCTTCTTAATTTGCTTAGTTTGTTTTTTAGATTCAATTGTTGATAGGTATGTCCCTCCTGATTTTTTATCCACCTCTGATTTTTTATCCACCACACATGGATGTGGGACCAGCCTGTACTGTGTCTCTACCCCTCCTACCAGTCTGAATGGATGTGGTTTCTTTAATTCCGCAGTTGTCAGACTTCCATTCATCTCGATTTCTGTTGGTTCTGAGTCATGGTTGTTCTATAATTTAGTTGTAATTTTGATATGGTTGTGTGTGAAGGTAGCTGTGTTTACCTATGCCACCATCTTGACCGGAAGTCCCTCTCCTCTTGCATATGGTAGTCTAATTCTTCTTCTTTTGACCTTAATGCCTAGCTCCTAATGAATAAAGCACTTCAGAAGTGATGCTTTATGATTTCCAGGGCCATATGACCATGACAATAATGCATGGTCACACATCTTTCACCTGATTTTTTGGGGGAGAGGCTTATCCTTGGGACCTAGCAGTAATGCTTTGATAGAGCTTATTTCTTCTGTACAATCTAAGCCTAGACGTTGGCTAACAGACGCAGCGAAGCTCCAACTAAGCGCCAGCATCAGAAGCCTTGTGTAAATAAGGAAGGTTTTCAGGTTACCAGGTCCCAGTTACTGTCTGCCTCCAATTACATGAAAGAATCTTAAGCAGAAAGTGACTAGCTGAGTCTAGTTTACCCTCCAAACCCTGAAGAAATAACAAAAAGCCACAGTTGTTATTGTATTCCACTAAATTCAGGGTATTATGTTTTCTTTTTAACTCATTAACACCTAGTAACTGTTCAATAGATGTACTGTAGTGCAGGGTGATGATGTATCAAATGCTAAGTGAAATAAAACAGTCACAGAAAGACGAATGCTGTATCGTTTCAGTTAGATGATGTATCTAGAATAGTCAGAGTCACAGAGATGAAAAGTACAATGACATATACACTCTTATGTTCATTGTGGCATTATTCACAATAGCCAAGATTTGGTCTCTAAAATAGTCAATCTTACAGAGACAGAGAGAATTGTAGTTGCTAGGGGCTGGGGGAAGGGGAATGGGGAGTTTCTGTTCAAGGGCCATGAAGTTATATTTATACAAGATGAGTAACTTCTCAAGATCTGTATTCAACAATGTACCTATAGTTGACAAAACTGAATTGTGCACTTGGGCATTTGTTAGGCGGGTAGATCTCATGTTAAGTGTTCTTACCACAACAGTGATGATAGTGAAAATAGATGGTGCTTCTAGGGGCTGCAGAGAGAGGGAGAAATGGAGAGTGGTTGGTTAATGGATATAGGGTTTAAGTTTTCCAAAATTCAAAAGTTCTGGAGATAGGTTGCACAACAATGTGAATATATGTAACATTTCTGAACTATAAAAATAATTAAGATAATAAATTTGATATTATGTATATAGGACCACAATTTTAAATGTAATTTAAAAAGAGGATTTTGATATTACTTAATCAGAGAGAATAATGGTATAGAAATAAAAATAATTTATCAAAATCTGATGGAATCAATGGTCAGAATTTGGTTTTTAAGTAAAATACAAGCTATATGAGAACTGGAAGGAATCTTAGAAATGGGGCTCCCATTTTATATTTTAAGGAAGATAAAGTCCAGATTGAATTAGGAAATTTACTAGAGGTTCAGTCTGACCCCAAGATTTTTCTTTTTCCTGATAAATACTAACAGGAAACACATCTGTGATATATTCAACAAATAGCTTTACCAACAAGTAAAAACTACTGATTGCTATTTGGAATAATAAATAACCCAAAAGATGAATTTTTCTGCTCTTTGCATCAATGAGACTGTGAAACTGTTTGCTTTGCATCATATTCTGCTGTTGCTCTCCCCGGTGGCACAGCAGAGCAGGCAGACCATATTTCAGCAGCACGACAGTGGAAGGAATGAAAAATAAACCTAGATGAAGTTGTTGACAGGAATGTCTCTTTTCCCACTCTATTGGAATCAGTCCACCTGCTGCTGACTCCAGTAAAATGAAAACTTCAGTTCCTGGCTTTACTGATACTCTTAACAAAATATGCTGCAAGAGAAAAATGAAAACAGAAACAAGTCTCAGACCATTTTGTTCTAGCCTGATATATCATGGTGGGGGAAGGGGTACTTAAATCATTAGCTAATCTCTCTTTCAGAAGGTTAAGGATGAGGATGTGGATGTATAATAAAAAAACAAGCAATTAAAATGGTCACTCTGTTAGTTCTTGACATGTTAGTAATCTCAAAGTGTATATATATATATATATATATATACCTGCACTGTAGAAGAGTAAAGTTAAGCAGATAGAGTTTCTGAAACATGGTAGCAATAGCTTGGAACAAAATTCTGAGATGCAGTTACCCAGGGGCAGCCTTAGGATTTGAGATCTAGAAATAGATGCCAGAAAGATCTAGTCAATTACATTTTATTATTCCCTGTAAATTCTGCAGGAGATTAATAGATTGAGTTAGAGAAAGGTAGAATTAAGATTAACTAGCTAAAATTTATCAAGTCTTTACAATGTGCCAGACACCATTCTAACCAGTTTTTGATTATTATTATTATTTATTATTTTTCTTTATTTTGATTACTGACACTATTACAGGTGTCCCCAGGCCCTACCCCACAACCTTTGCCCACCCCACTCTCCTCTGGCCAACCATGGGTTATGCACACATGTTCTTTGATTAATCCTTTCCCTTTCTTTCATTCAGTTCCCCACCTCCCCTCTGCTAAGCTGTCAGTCTGTCCCATGTATTATGCCTCTGTTTCTATTTTGTTTGTCAGTTTATTTAGTTAATTAAATTCCATATATAAGTGAGATCATATGATATCTGTCTTTCTCTGACTGGCTTATTTCATTTAGCATAATAATCTTCAGGTCCATCCATGCTGTCACAAAAGGTGAAAGCTCCTTCTTTTTTATGACCACACAACATTCCATTGTACTGATGTGCCACTGCTTTTTATTCATGCATCTACTGATGGGCACTTGGGCTGTTTCTAGACTGTGGCTATTGTAAATAATGCTGCTATGAATATAGGAGTGCATGTATTCTTTCTGATTAGTGTTTCAGGATTCTTAGGTTATATTCCCAGAAGTGGGGTTGCGGGGTCAAGAGGGACCCCACTGTATGGGAGAACATATTCATCAATGATATACCTGATAAGGGGTTAATTTCCAAATATATGAAGAATTTATTCAACTCAACATCAGGAAGACAAACAACCCAATTAAAAATGGACAAAGGACCTACAGATGACCAATAGACATATGAAAAAATGTTCAACGTCACTCACTAATGATCAGAGACATGAAAATTAGAGCCACAGTGAGATATCACCCCACAACTGTAAGAATGGCCATCATCATTTTATCAACAAACAACAAGTGCTGGCAAGGATGTGGAGAAAAGGGAGCCCTCATGCACTGTTGGTGGGAATGCAGACTGGTACAACCACTGTGGAAACAGTATGCAGTTTCCTCAAAAGATTAAAATATGGAACTACATTTTGACTTCTGGGAATATATCAATTATTATCTTATTTAATTTTCATTTAGTTGTTATCCCAGAAATGAAGGAACTGAAGCTTAGCAGGTTAAGTGTGTTTTCCATCATACAGTTACTAAGGGTTAGAATCAGGCCTCCGGACTTCAGGTGTGCATTACTGCACACTGAGGACACCTGCGGACTGGCTGCTTTACACAAATATGTAATGACTTCTTCTTCAACTCCCGATCAGCTACATAGTATGATCTTTATTTTACATTTGGAAAAAAGAGGCCTACGAAACTAATAATAGGTTAAGTCAAGATAGAAAGCGTCATTGTTGCTTCCTTTTATGGACTAAGGGATTTCATGATTCATTTAAATTTTAGCATCATTCACAGAAACTAAGCATATTCATATATCAGGAGGCCACTCTATCACTTTCTTCTTGCATGCAAATGCAATCAGCATTAGAAACACCATGGTTACTTCCAGTTAGGTCTCTGGAAAGCACTTGAGTTGCTGTGTGTTGGCACTGAGTTTGATGGCACATATGGGGGTGATAGTAAGGCCAATAGACTAAAGGGACTACTTTCTTATGTATGGGGGACATCAAAGTAAAATGAGAAGTTAAGATAATCTGGATTGTAAAAAGCAGGGTTCTCACTCATCACATCAAGATTGATAATAATAATAAACATAATAATAAAAGAAACCACTAGCTGAGTATAGAAAAAATGAAACTTTGTGTTTTAAGTATGGTTTTTATGGGATATGCTTAAAAAAAATGAAAGGGTGAGAAATAATTCAGTCATGCTAACTGCATGTTAACTGCATTACTTACCTAAGATATCACTCAGGCAAAACAAAGGACTGATATGAGTGTTAATAGTTGTGCTGACTTAAAATATTGATACCGCTTTTTTCCTTTGATTCTGTGATTTCTGTTGAGAGAGTCCTCCAAATGCAATGGGGATACGTCTTCCCTTTTCTCCACCTTAAGAGGGTGCAACCAAGCATCTACATCAGCAGAGGCATAGCTGATCAGTAGCACCCTGCAGTGTTTATGAGTAAGGGTCAGAAGCGCAACAACGGAGCATACTGGACTTCCCTGGGGAAATAAGTATCATCTTCAGAAATGGCCCACCAAGTCTAATGACAGGTTGTGTGTTTTTTGCTTTCAGTTTCCTGTTTTTCTTTTCAACACTCCTTATCTCCCAACTCTGTTAACACAGCTGTTGAATCCCTAATGTTTTTCCACTCCAATTCTGTCCAGCATCCTCATTTTTTATCTTGTTCTTTCTTTCTCTTCTTTTTTTTAAAATAACAGACACTCCAAGTACATTTTGCTGTAATGTGTGTAAAAGGCAACACAGGCTTTTTAAACACTTTTTAAAGCTACTTTTGTTAAAATTAACATTCCAGACGATAGGTCAGAGAGAGTTTTTGTGTTCTATATGCTTCCTTTAGAATCACCAAGAGGATGAAAAAATGTAAGCTTCAAACTTAGGAGAAAGAACGGATTCTGCAGCTGAAGAATTTCCCAACAATCATGGCTACAGCCACATTTGTCTATGTAAAAGCAAACTGTCTAACTCATTGCATCTGCTGCCTATTTGTCTTCAAGTCACATCTGCTGACTTTACCAATAAAAACAGGTTGTTTCACTTTTCCCCATGCAGTTGGCATTGCAGAGCTGGTATAGCTGGGGTGGGCTCCGAAGCTGTGGCTTTTTCTCTTTCCTTCATCATCAGCAACATCATCACATAATTCCAATTACAAGGTTTTATCATGAGGACTGAGGGGCCGGGAAGGGAAAAGGGGAAATTACATTTTAAATTATATTCTGTTTTTTAGAGTTATTACTGTTTTTTAAAGAAATCACCATTATTTCTGAAAGTTCTGATAAATTCACAATTATATATCTAGCAAAGTTACTCTGGGGCGTGACTTACCTTTAATCTTGCCCAACATGTAAAAGGTCAAATTAAAGAGAAAATTATTCTGTGAGGTATTGCTATATAGTTACCCTGTGAATAAAAAAATAAAAATAAAAAAAATTTCCCTGAGGATATTGCTTTCACTTATTTATTTATATTTTCAAAGTGGGGAACAAATATATCAACTTGAGTAGGATATATTGATAGAATGTAGGAACTTATATTTTTAGTTTATAAAAGGTTTATTTGTTCTCTTGGGGAAATAGCCAACACTGAAGGTCCAAGAGGACCCTTTATAAAAGTCCATTATTTGGATTAATAGCCTCATTTCGTATAATTAAATAAATAGTAATTTATTTAATTTACAAAATTTAGTTATTTATTTAAAATAACTCAAAACAGATATAATATAAAATTTAGTTCAAAACACTGTCATTGAACAATAGGTAGAATCATACAATTTATTTTCCAACCTTGGATATTTTGATAGTGAAAGCATATCCTTGAAATAAAATAAAATAAAATAATTCTTGAAAAAACTATTTATTGACAAATAAAATTATTTTAACATTGATGGCACCGTAGAATATCTTTTCAAAACTTTTTCAAATAATATACACATTTAAATTATAACATGTGCCCATATATATTAAATGACATAATTTACCTATTGCTTGAATATTTAAAGTAGATAAAATATTATCATGATTTTTGTTTTGATTAAAAGTAGTTTTAAATTTTATTGGTATATTCTTTTTAGCTGTGTCATCTAGTACTGAATTGCTGATTGTAATTTTTCTCTGGAATTTATTTTTTAGTTTCTACTATTAATTTTTTTATTTATTATGAAGTATTGCATTTCATAGTTAACCAATCTGAAATGCTTGACAGTTTCAATTGCCCTCTCAGTGCACAGTATTTTGACTTAAAGAAATATTTCTTCAAGAGATGCTGAAGTGCTTGCCAGATTATCCCAACTTCTGTAAAATGTAGAATTATATTTATTTCAATTTATTTTCATTTTGGAATATACATGTATATTATATACACATACATATGGTTGTACATAGACAGAGACATATAATTGTAAACTTTGTCAACTACAGCTACTATTTGAATTGATAGAATATTATAGCATCCAGTTGAGACATTGTGTTCCTATCTTTTCTTGGAGTTAGGTTTACCTTTGTTTTCTTAAATGTTTTATTGTTTATGCTATTACAGTTGTCTCAGTTTTTCCCCCTTTGTGCCCCTCTGCCCAGCTCACCACCCACTTCCATAGTCAATTTCTACACCACTGTCCATGTCCATGGTTCCTTCACAAGTGCTCTTTGGCTAATCCTTCCACCTTCTTTCAAATAGTTCCCACCTCCCTCCTTCCCTTTTATAGCTGTCAGCCTGTTCCATGATTCTGTGCCTCTGGTTCTATTTTGCTCATTAGTTTATTTTGTTCATTAGATTCCTGTTATAAGTGAGATCATATGGTATTTACCTTTCACCAAGGCTCATTTCAGTTAGCATAGAATTTTCCAGTTCCATCCATGCTGTTGCAACAGGTAGGAATTCCTTCTATTTTTTTACTGCATAGTATTTATTCCATTGTGTAAATGTACCACAGTTTTTTTAATTCACTCATCTACCTATGGGCACTTAGGCTGTTTCCAAATCTTGACTATTGTAAATAGCACTGCTATGAGCATAGGAGTACATAAATTCTTTCAAATTGGTGTTTCAGAATTCTTAGGGTATATGCTCAGCAGTGGAATTTCTGGGTCAAAAGGTAGTTCCTTTTTTGAAGAACTCTCATACTGTTTTCCACAGTGGCTGCACCAGCCCACATTCCCACCGAAAATGCACTAGGGTTCCCTTTTCTCCCCAACCTCACCAGCACTTGTTGTTCCTATCTTTTCTCGGAGTTACATTTAGCTTAAAACTATGTTCTGGCAGATAAAATATAAGGAAAAGATTTTGTTTTTTGTTTTTGTGATTTCCAACAAGATTTCTTATAGAGAAAGAACACAAAATTCCTCATGTTTACATTTTTTCAATTCGAAAGCCATATTTGAGCATGAAGTGGCTTCCAGGGTAGCAGTGCATACTATTCAAAGGAAATGTCAAAAAAAAAAAAAAATCTCACAGACACAGTCAACAGTATGGTGATTACCAGAGGCAAAGGTGAGGTGAGGTGAGGCAGGTAGAACAGGGTGAATGGGGAATAAATGGTCACAGAAGACTATATTTTGGTTGATGAACACACAATACAAGATACAGATGATGTACTATCAAATTGTACACTTGAAACCTATATAATTTTGTTAACCAATATAATTGGTTAACTTTTAAAAAATTATAGTATCTAAAAAAAAAGAAAGAAATGTCCCTTTTGATGTTATCAGGCTGCTATGCCAACCCCGACTGCCTATCACCTATGACAGAAAAATAAATTTTATTTTGTTTGTTTGGGAGTTTTCTAATATATGCAGTAAAACCTAATCTTTGCATACTAACATTCACTGATGAAACAATTAGGTTAACAAATATATAGAACCCCTTTCTCAAATAAAAACAAATGAAAATTAAATTAAATTAAACAAAACATACATGTGAATAAAATGATGCAAGTGGGCAGGGAAATGGAACTTTGGCATCAAATTTGCAGAGATAAAAACCTATAATATTGGCAGGAGCAGCAGTAACAGGAAGGCGCATCGCCATTGGTGCTAATTTGTCCAATAGTAGCCAAATATTCTTCCAGAAGGTGGACACATACAGTAAGGTCATGTACAACTCTAGCTGCCAAATTGCCAGGTTCAATTCTTAACCTCCACTGTCTTATAGTTAACTATCGAGCTGGCCTTTTAACCAACAACAGTATCAGAATAGGACCAAAGCCTCTGTGTATCTCTTTATGGGACTGAGCAGAAAAGTATCAATTTCTTTTATGATTTGGTAACCCTAATAAAGGATTGTCCTGAAAATACTTGAGACAGTTGCTGACAACCACGTCTTCTTATCTCAAATGCTTATCTCTTAATGACTTGAGGAGGAAATTGGAAAGGATGGGATGTGGAAGGAGGGTGACCTTAGGGGAGAAATATGTAGCAGTAGGAGGAAGAGAAGACAGTCAATTGTAAGACGGCACACCTTTTTAGCTGTTGGAAGTCTAATAAAGTTCACAATTGACTGTTATCTCTCCTTATGTCCTGAGAAATTTACCTATAGGAATATATTCTGCAGAATGAAATGTAGTGATGAGCAAATTAAAATATTACAATGAGTTTTAATAAAAAGAGCTTACTTTGAGCTAAAGCTCTGTGATATACTAACCATGTAGCCTTTTGTATATAATCTGTTTTCTCAGCTATAAAATGTGCACAATAAGAAATGAGTGAACATATTCAATAACATGATTTCTTTCCTTTTTTTTTAATTTTTGGGAGCAAAATGTGGTGTGTTAAAGCTGAAACTCTGAGTACAGGGACATAACAATTCAAAAAATGTAAATGAACTGAATTGAATTACATATTGACATATATAACTCTCTGGAGCTGAATGTACAACTGAGAATGTCACTAAGAATCTCATAAGATTGTTGAGAAATAATAAAAATCATGCATATAAATTATATTAACATTTTTTCTTAAATTTCCATTATTATCCTTTATCAGCCATTCTTGCTATATCTCATATAATTTTGTTTACTAAATGTATAGTTTTGCTTTATAGGAAACTATTGTAATATATTTATGCAGGCTTTAGTGAGCTACAGGGAATGTTAAAGTCATGTACACATATTTTTAAATGTTTTATAATAGGCTTTTTAAACTGTCATTATATGGTGTTGATAAATGGGCCTCTCTCTATTTCTGTTTGGAAAAAATGTTAATATGTGAAATAACCAAGGAGGGTCAAGTAATGAAATGAAATTCATGCAAAACAGCTGTATCTTTAAAACATGCTTTCTATTGTTAAACAAAAACCTTCACTCATGAAAGCTTTCCTGAAAGGGCTTATTGAGGCCCATGCTAACCGGCAACATGACGGGGTCCTGGGCAGGCAGCCGGAGACACCCACAGAAGGGCTCCATGGGAAGCGCAGCATGTACACCCTCTGGGGTTGATGGGGACCTTTATTAATGAGTTTGGAGACGAAAGATGGAAGCTGTGTTGAGAGTTTATATTAACTATAGATAACGGCAGAGGGAGAAGGTGAAGCGGGGCTAGCTGTGGGATGGGGTATGGTCCTTAAGGAAGAAGTGTGTGCTGCTTTTGGATTGGTCGTGGGCAAAAGTCCAGGAAGTTCATCTGTGAGCAGATGCAGTAGAGCCTGGTGGCCAGCTAACTCCTCTAGGTAAGAGCTCAAATAGCTACCCTGAAGTTGATTCCAGGTTTCAGCGTACATACAGGAATGAGAGTGGTTATTTGTAGGAGTTTGACCTTGGCTCTGTTGAATGCTTTGCCTCTTCTTCCCACTCTCCCGCCTACTATAATTTAATTTAGGGCACCTCAGAATTTTCCTCTTGTCACTCTCATGAGAGAATGTTATGGTTTTCTGCACATGTGTGTGCATGTGTCTTATATCATGCGCAAAACAAATAGTTGAAAGAATTTTACCAGGAAGTAAAATGCATGAAATCCCTAAGCAGTCCCCAATCACATGGTGCTCGAATGCTATTGCTTTGTCTTTAAAACCAATCTTCTGGAAAAAGATCTAGTTTCTTTTGGAGCCCATAAATTGAGACTTCAGAATGTGATTAATATAAAAATTGCCCCATGTGCTGAATTATTTAAAAGTACCCATACGAATTCCTTCTTTTAATTGATGTTTTTATACAGCTGTAATTCAGGGGAATATGGAGATAAAAAAAAACAAAAACTATTACAAAAACCCTCTGTACTCTCTGTGCACACACCAGATGGCTCAAATTAAAAAGACAAAGACAAGTGTTGGTGAGGATATAGAAAAAGAAAACTCATTCATTTCCGGATAGACAGTAAATTGTGCATTCTCATATAAAATTCAAAAATAATACTCTTTATTCAATTCAAAGACAGTACATTGGTTACTTTGGGGAGAAGCAGTGGAGTAGCTTAATGGAGGAGATGTCAGATGCCCTTCTAGGCTGCTGGTACTGTTCTAGTTTTGATCTGAGTGCTAGTTACATGGGCATTCTCGCTTCAGGGTGATTTGTTGAAGTGTATGTATATACAGTTCCTTAAATATACAATATTCCTCCATAGAAAAGTGTATTAAAATGCTTTTCTAATTATCATTATGTTGCCGATTGTAAATATTTAGAACATGATTTTTTAAATCTTTATTTTGAAATAACTTTAGATTCACAGAAACTTACAGATGATTATAAGGTCATACACATAGTTCCTATATACCATTCTCCCAGCATTCCTATCATTAATGTCTGAGATCACTCATAACATATGATCATTAAAACCATAAAATCAGTATTTGTACATTCGTATTAATTAAACTACCACCCTTATTCAAATTTTTCTAGGTTTTTCAATGATTGTTTTTTTAATATTTCCAAGATTTATTTGAGTCATATATTGCATTTAATTGCCATGTCACCTTTGTCTCCTCTATCTATGACAGACACTCAAGTTTTTATTTTTCCACGACTGTTGCACTTTTGAATACTATGCAATAACATTGTGTAGAATTTGGGTTTGTCTGATTTTTCTCATGATTGTATCAAATACCATAGGTGTGCTAATGAGCTTCTCAATGGACCACATCAGCAGGCACACTGTGCACATCTTACTGTTGCTAATACTAATCTTGATGATTTGGTTAAAATGGTGACCTCTGAGCTTCTCTACTGTAATATTGCCATTCAGATGCAAAGCAGTTTACTCTGATTTTGAGATTTTAATGGAAAGAGTATTTGATGGGATGCTTAGTATAAGTGGATTCCTTTTGCCTTTATACACTAGTGGCTCTCTGTGAGGGGAGGGCATTTGAGTGACAAGAAAACAAAGAGTGCAGGGAGGAATAAAAGAGTTGCTCAGGGCTGTCTTATGAACCCTCATAATTCTTTTTTAAAGTTCCTTAGCACATAGTATTTTTTAACAAGAGTTGAAATCTGTATAAAAATATAAAATATAGAGACAGAGAGCTGTGCCAACCTACCTTCATGTATATTTGGATTCTATTCCATCTCAGAACCCTAAGTTTATTCCTTATTTCAAATTTAATAAATGAACTTTCGAACTCATTTGTTTTCAGTAATAAGTTTATTCAAGTTAACTTTAAGGAATTTGTAGATGAGAGCTCAGCATGCCTTATAAATCTTATATATATAGTCAGATTTACAAATGATGAAAGCATTTAATAACTATTTTAATAATAAACAGAGAAACCTGAAGTGCTGGGGCCACTATTAGTTAGAATTAAGCTTGCTGGAAACCTGAGTCAAAGACTTGGGGAATTACTGATCTAAGAGCTGAAATGGATAAAGCGGGGAAAAATGTAAAAAGATTCACATTCAGATTCTGCTATCAATCAGTTCTAAATAAATATCTTTTATTTGAAAGTGTTGATAAGAGGCTGCCGAGCTAACTTTGAACAATTCAGCATTATTGTATAAATCAAATATGATAATGTAGATTTTTATTTTGGAAAGTGTAAGAGCTACTATGAATTATCAGTCTAGCAAAACTCTATAGAATTTTTAAAGTTATGAAAATGTTAAGTCATGACAGCCATTACTGGAAGTCATTTCATTCCTCTCTTGATAAGTTAATTCATTCTGCCTTTATGATTGATGTCCAGATTGTCCTTTTCTTGCATAGAATCATTAATTCTATGCTATTTAGTTTTCAAGGCTTCAGCAATTTCAGAACAATCTAGTACTTGCTCATAATAGATGCTTATCTCTGGTTTTCTTTGGATAGCAATTATTGCATATATGCTAATACATTTTGGTCAGTCTCTTGAATCTGCAAATAATTTCTACTATCTTTGGTTTCTGGATAATTTCTCTAAGATAGTTAACTGCTGTAAAAGTTGGTCTAGCCCTCCAGCAGGTCACGCACCAGTTGAGAAAAATAAGTAAATGATTACAATGCAATGTGATAATTTCCTTAATGGAAGTGATAGGATATTAGTTGTTAAATATTTTGAGGTTATGATGTACTAGACCCCATGCCCTGAACAGCTTTATGAAATGAATGTAATTTTTCCACTATAAATATAAGATACTTAGGCTGAAAAAGGTTAAGTGCCCTGTCAAGTAGCCATAAAGTATGTTTTGCACTTGTTTCTCTCTAATTCAACAACCTATCTATCTAGGAAAGTCATTCTTGACACAAGAAGCAGAGAACATGCAGAATTTTAAAAAATCCCCTCTGGAAAAATTCTCCAAATTTTGACAAGTAAAATTATATTACTATTGGCAACATTGAACAGTGTTTTACTATGGAATCGACAGCTCACTAATGTTTCAGGCAAATCATAAGAGAAGGATGGACAGTGTGAGTATATGTGTGTAAGGAGTTTATAATTCAATGAATTACATTTTTATAAAACAATTTTAAAATTTGCCCAGATTACAAATCCCACATTTGTTCATGACATTGTGCAATGTGGTTCACTTTAGTAATGAATATTCCAAGTTTTCTTCAAAATAGTTTGTTTAATCAATTGCTTGAATACTTAGCATGTTTTTCCCTAGTCCCATGTGTACCCAGACTGTCATTAACCTGTTATCTAAATGTAATTTCCAGTGTAATTCTGCTTCATAGCCCTTGGGTCTTTCTGAAAGAATACATATCACAATTTGTAATTATGAACTTGTACACTTAATTTTCAGTTTCTCTTTCTTATTCTATACTATAAATTCCCTGGCTCCCTTCTGTATTCATTGTATTCCTATTAAGTTTATCGCATGGCCATGCTTAACAATATGAGTTGAATGAAATACAACTAATAAAGCTGAATTCATGAGTAATTAATAATTGAAGTAATGCTGAAATTAAGAATTCTAGGGTACTTTTAGGGAAAGAAGTACAAAATCCAATTCTGAAAAGCATGTTTAACAAGAGAATTCTCAGCAATGCATGAGGTGAAGATGATTGATTTTTATGCCTTTCTAAATCCTGGTGCTCTTAACCTCAGTGTTACAATGTCAAAGATTGCAGTTGCTCAAAACCTGGAAGAAATAGCAACTAGTGAAGTGGAAGAAAGTAAAAATGTTTTTGGATCTGCCCTTTTTCCAGAGATGATCTGATACTTCTGAACTCCTGAGAGAGTTCCCTTAGCCCCTAAAAGATATTTTGATTGTAGCAAGAATTTTAACTCCCATTAAGCAACTATATTTCAAAAAGTCAGATAGGCTCAGTGGAGCTTATGGATGGAAAGGGTTTCTCCATCAGATACATAGACATGCTGGGTCAAATCAGGTTGCACATTATAGGGCCTCCAATCTGGAGACTTGAGTTCAAGTTCCACACCTGCCCCTAAATAGCTGTTTGACGTGGAGAAACACACTTTACCTTTGTGAACTTCAGTTTCTTCTGTAAAATTGAGATTAGATGGACTGTAAAGTTTCTTTATCTTCAACAATACTCAGATGCTATTTTTCCCCCAAATGCAGCTACCATATTCAGTCAAAATCTGTTGTAACACACTGATCTCCTAACAAGGTTGGCTTCTGCTACTTATCTGGCTGCAACATCCTTACCTCAAGCACTAGTATTATAAAGGGATTTATATACAGTATTATTCCTGAGAAGTGTGCCCTTGGCAGAGACAAAAAGAAATTGCAAAGCAAAATTAGGTTTGTGCATATTTTCTGGAGAAAGAACACCTCTCTTTCCCTGTGTCCTTGCTTTTAAGATTTCAATTTTTGCCTCCACTAGCCAAAGGAAACTAAACATTATGCAATTATTCAGTGAAAATGCAAGTGTTGAAGAGAAAAATCTGGATGGTGCCATGATTTTATAAAATATGAGGTTTTTTTTTCCTTTCTTAAAGAAATATAGGTTTAAACTTGGGGTGGCATCTGTCAGTAGCACTTCAACAGCAATATAAGACAAATATAAGCTGAATTAAAGGGTGTTTTATCATTAACACAAAAGCATTGTCTGTCATATGCACCAGGATGAATCAAGTAGGAATAGAATGGGAACTATTTTCAAACACGTAACGTTAACTTGCTCAGGGTATCATGGTGCACTCTGTCTTTCTCTGCTCCCTCTCTGGGCAATCTCATCTTCTCCTGAACAAATAATCTTTTATGTCACTCAACTTTATATCTGAATTACAACGATATGCATCTGTTCTGGTTATTCTAGTTGATGTGTCCGAGACATCTCAAATTTAAATGGGCTATGAAATGACCTGGATTCCTACTGCTTCTGTTTGAAGTTTTCTTACCTTAGGAAGTGATACCACCAGATGCCAACTGCTGAGGCCAGAACTTTAGACATTGTTAAAATGAAATGCCAAGTGGAGACTAGGCTTGAGAATTCCCTGAGTGGACAAAACCATTTAAGCCACATAAGTGATACAAAATCCAGCTTATTTTGTGAACATACAGGAAACTTAATTTCTTGTAAATACCTTTGATAATCATAAAAGAAACTTGTCATCTTCCTAAAAAACAGTGTAATTATTTTGATTCAGTCCCCTGCCATCTGGAAACCCCCACTGTAGTAACCAGTCATTCTAAAGGTTACACACCACTGTATCACTGTATTTTTTCTTAGAAAGTCATTTTGTAATGTCATGCCTTTAAGCTTCATATCAGTTTTAAATTTGAAAGTTCCCAGTCTGTGAACTGTGGTTATATGCACAGCCAGTTCTTACTAAATACTATTTATTGATTTGGTTGCTTTATGTTTGCTATTTCCAGGTTTTTTTGAAATGCACTAATTTCACTTATTTTATTTTCCTCATTTTTACATGCAATCCATGAGACAATCTCAATTTAACATTTAAAATAGGCCTTGAATGTGTCTTCCTCTCTGTACCTCTATTACCTATCATCATTCAAGCTAGCATTTTCTCACACTTGAACTCTCTTATCCAAATCTCACCCCAATCTGTTTACCACTTGGTAGCAAGAACTAAATTTTAAAAATATAAGTCCATTGCTTCCTATTCAAAAATTTTAATGGTCAGCCGGTACAATCGAAATAAGCATGAAATTTCTTTCCGAAACCTTTAAGCTGGCAGACCCGTCATGACATGGTCCAGTATTTTTCCCGCTCCGTGTTGCATAATTTATACCCTCGCGCATGGACTACAGCCTTGTTGTTTCTGCAGGCTTTGAGGTATACCAAGCTCCATCCTGGCTCGGTAATCATTTACCTGGTGTTCCCTGTGTCTGGAAGCTATTCCTGCTTTTCCATTTGGCTGTTTTGTCATTTCTTCCATTTCAGCTTAAATGTTACTTTAACAGATTCCATTGAACTCCTGCCTGAATTAAATCTCACCCATTTCATGCTGTGATTGTCTATGCTAGTACTTTGTTTTCTTCTTTATAGTGTTTATAAAATATATAATCATTGTTTCAATAATCTGTTCATTTATCCTTTACTTTTGTCCCTAGAATGTCAGCTTCATGTGGTGAGATAATTCTTATTCATTGTTGTGCCTCCAGTGCTAAAGCCATTGCCTGTCTAGTGGTCAGTGCAGAAAAAAAAAAAATTTTGTTCAGTGTTGAGTAAAATAACGGAGCTCACAAAGGGTGTAGAATATTTATCCTGAAGTGAAATTCCTGTCATGTGTTTTATCTGAATATGTGGAGTTAGGGGACAGTGAGAGAGGGAATTTTCAGCAGATGGAGTGTGAAATAAAAATAAACAATTGGGTTTATAAATGAGAAGGCTGCTACTTAATATTCCAGAAGACAAAGGGTTAGATGATGCCTTGCAATAGCATCAAGCAATCTGTGAACCTGTTGTCCATGTCTAGTTAAAATGAGACACCGACCTCCCCTATAAAACATGCCAGCAACTGCTATCAATTTTCACAGACTGTGCTTTCAAAATTAGATGCCAGTAATAACAGCAGAGAAAGGGAAATGACAAAGAGGACACATCACTTTCCTCATCAGTATAAACACACTAAAATCATTTATTGTTTGTGGTGTCAGAACAAACTTCCTCATAAGTTTCCTTTTACACATTTTTACTGACAGCAGAACATATCAGCATTATTTCCACTAAGAGTAGAAAATGAAAGTGGATATTAGACACATAAGGCATTGGGATTTAGAAAATAAACTGGCTAGAGGAGTCGATGGCTATCAACAGTTCCCATGCCCTTTGGAGAGGATTCAATCTATGAAAAGAGGCTTATCTGGATTGCAAAATCTTTTATACTGTGCCCAGGAAATGAAAGTGTTTTGACCACTCCCTGTGTAGATTTTGCTTCTTGCTATCAGTCACCCTCAGCACTCAGCCCCTCCGCTTCTCTGAAGCCTCTGTGAACAGAAGAATGTCAGGAGCCGATTTCAAGATTTTTACAGCCAGTGTGGTACTGTGAAGTGTTTTACATTTTCAGAGTGTCTGGTTTACAACCTTTCTCTACAGCTGATTGTTCCAGATCTGAGAGCTTTCAGTCTCACTACCAGCACATTTATGTAGAGCTGATCCCTGCCTCAGATAAGGGCCGTTTCTTTCCCTAACCACAGTTCTGAATCTGTAGGAAATATACCTACCTGGGTAAGCTTATATAAGTAAGCTTATATTGGGCTGTGTGTGTTTCCATACATGTATTTGGGAATACACAGGAGAAGTGAAAAGAACCAAGACTTACCAAGTACTGTTTAGATATACTGTTTGGCTTATATTCATGAAGGTGACTCTGGAAGGTATTATTATCTTCTCGGGAAATGGAGATGTAAAGGGCATTATATAATACAGTTGGATAATTAAAAAAAGTTTTAGTTTTACCTGACAAATTATATAAATTTTACATGCTTTAAACAAAGCAATATTCTCTATACACAATTCATTTTTAAGTTTGAATGTTAGTCTAGAAAACCACTTGCACATTAATGGCTTTTGTCACGATGAGATTTAAGATATTTGCTCACTTCTTTCACAATTCAAGTGATTTTTTTTTTATTCTTGAGGAAAAATAAATGTCAATTAAAAAAAAATTACCCGCTGAAGGGCATGTTGGTTGTTTCCAATGCTGGAGGTTGTTAGGTAAGCCTATTATCCTTTGTGCCTTGGTTTTGGTGTGAACATAAGCTTCAACTCATTTGGGTGAATATCAAGGAATGTATCCTGGGACATATGGTAAGAACATGATTAGTTTTGTAAGAAACTGCCAAGGTCTTCCAAAGTGGCTATCCCATTTTGCATTCCTACCAACAATTGGATGCGTGTTGTCAGTATTTTGCAGTTTAGCCATTGAAATAGGTGTGTAGCCATATCTCATTATTGTTTTTATTGGCAATTCCCTAATTCTAATGATATTGAACATTTTTTCATGTGCCTGCTTGTCATCTGCATATTCTCATTGGTAAAGTGTTCAGATAGTTTTCTTAATTTTTAATTGGGTTTTGGTTTTCTTTTTTTTTTTTTTAATTTTAAGAGTACTTTGTGTATTTGGAATACCAGAGCTTTATCAGTTTTGCAAAGATTTTCTCCCAGTCTGTGGTTTATCTTTTCATTCTTTTGAAAATCACTTTCACAGAGTAGAAGTTTATACTTATAATGAAGTCCAACTTATTGATTTCTTTTATCTATTATGAATCACGCTTCTGGTATTGTATGTAAAAATTCACTGCCAAACCAAAGTTCACCTAAATTTTCTCCTGAGTTATCTTATATAAATTTTATGATTATGCATGTGACCTTTGGTCTGTGATCCATTTACAGTTAACTTTGTAAAGGGTATAAGATCAGTGTCTAGATCAGTTCATTTTTTAAGTTGTTCTACCAGCATTTATTGAGAAGAGTATACTTACTGCATTGTATTGCTTTTGTTCCCTGTCAAAGATCAGTTGGTTATATTTGTGTGAGTCTATTTCTGGGCTCTCTATTCTGCCCCACTGACTTCTCTATTCTTTCACAATACCACTCTGTCTTGACTATTATAGCTTTATAGTATGTCTTGAAATTGGGTAATGTTAGTCCTCTGACTTTGTTTTTCCTCTTCAATATTATGTTGGTTATCCTGAGTTTTTTGCTTTTCCATATATTTTAGAATCAGTTTATTGATATCCAAAAAAAAAAAAAAAAGTAACTTGCTGCATTTTTAATTGGGAATACTTTGAATCTATACATTAAAATAGGAAAAACTGACATGTTAATATTGAGATGGCCTATCCATAAATATGGAATGCCATCCATTTTTTTGGTTTTGGTGATTCCTTTTATCAGAGTTTTGTATTTTTCCTCCTGTAGATCTAATATTTATTATGTCGGATTTGTATTTAAATATTTCATTTTGGGTGTGCTACTATAAATGGTGCCGTATATTTTATGTCAAATCCCAATTGGTTAGTGCTGGTACATCGAAAAACAGTTGGCTTTTATATATTATCTTTATGTCCTGTGGCCTAGCTCTTATTGCTTAGAAGTTCCTGGAGTTTTTGTTTTTGATTCCTTGATTTTCCTACATAGACAATCATGTCACCTGCAAACAATACAGTTTTATTCCCTCCTTCCTAGTTAATATACCTTTTGTTTTCTTTTCTTCTCTTATTGATTTAGCTCAGATTTCAAGTACAATGTTAGTTAGGAATGGCAAGAGGGAAGATCTATACCTTATTCCCAATCTTGGGGGAAGGGTATTTAGTTTCTTACCATTCAGTATCATGTTAGCATGAGCGTTTTTTTTTTGTTTTTTTTTTGTTTGTTTGTTTCTTTTTGGTAGATAGGCTGTATGTAGTTGAGGAAGTTTGCTAATTTTTTTTTTATCATGAATGGGTGTTGGATATTGTCAAATCCTTTTTCTGCACCTGTTAATTATATGATTTCTTTTCTTGATCTTATTGATGTGATAGATTACATCAATTGATTTTCAAATGTTGATACAGCTTTGCATACCTGTAATAAATGGCACTTTCTCTAATATAATTCTTTTTGTACATTGTTGGGTTCAATTTGCTAAATTTTTTTTTTGAGAGTTTTGTATCTACATGCATGAGAAATAGTGTTCTGTGGTGTCCTTTCTTGAAACATCTTGCCTTGTTTGGGCATAAGGATTATGCTGGCTTCATAGAATGAATTAGAAGTGTCTCCCCTGCTTCCATGCTTCTATTTTCTGTAAACAATTGATATGATCTTCCTTAAAATTTTGGTAAATTTTGTTGATAAAACCCTATGGGCCTGGTGCATTGTACATTAGTAGGCTATTCTGTATTGATTCATACTGTTACATACTTATATTTTTAAAATATGTGATATTACATTTTAAAAAAATTTTTCCAATAAAAAAGCAATTATAGTGGAGTTTTAAAATTTGAACAGAAACAAAAAAAATTACACTGTCAAGAAATTATAAGGCAGAAATATATTCCCCCTACTGAATCAGCAATGTGTTTGGCAAAAATAAAATATTACGGACATACACAAATACAAATCACCTTGACTGGGCCCTCAGATACAAACCTCTCAAATGTGTTTTCACATTTATAAGTTAAACACAATGTTTTTATTACAATATTTTGTATTTGTATGTGATTGGCTTCCTGCCACATTCTCACATTGCATCTTCCCTAGTCTTTCTCTCTCTCAAGCCTCATGCTAACCATCTCTCATTCCCTCAAAACTGTCAGTGTTGTTCTACAGGGAATTAAAAACTAATAAGTCAGCAGGATTTCTGCACATAGTACTCCTCTCTCTTTCTGACTAGCATCCACTTCTATCCTTTGACATCCTTTATTTTCCTTTGTGAACTTTTTTTATGATCTGGTCAGACTCCCATGTTAAATCTTTCTATGAAACTCACTACTCTTTCTTCACAGCATTTTCTACTCTCTGGACTTACATATGTCTGTGATTATTAGATTAATATTTGTGTGCCCTATACAATGATACCCCAGGAGAATAAGAAAAATATTTCCTTTATTGATTATTATCTATATTCAGGATCTTGTGTAGACCTAGGACATAATAGGAATTTAACAATACCATTAAATAAACAAATGAGTGAAAAAAAAATGAAGAGAAATTTTGTGAGGTAATTTAGGCCAATATAATAATATATATCAGCAGTAACTTTCATATTTATGTCATAGTAATATTATTTTTCTAACATCATAATTTGTAAGGACAATAAAACTTCTAAATTCATTAATATATCTGTAGAAAATTCAACACCTAAAGATGTTGAAAAGAAGGCTTGTTAATACAGCAAAAATAAAAGTATTTTTGTGTGTTTATTCTTTTTGTGAGGTTATCCCCATCCTCAGTTATTATTACCCTTTTCTTGAATTTCCCATTTCTTCCTCAGAAGGTTCCAGTTCCTTTGAGGAATATTTTCAATCACTCGCTAAAAAGTACAAATAAAAATGCTTCTGTATCTAAAGGGGAAAACAATCAATTCCTTTTTCTAAAAGGCCCCCAAATGAAATAAAACTTATGAGACTTGCATCAGTAGAAAAGTGAATTATAACAGACACAAAGAATCCAATATTGCTCCCTTCAATATTAAGCTGTAGCATTTCTCCCATTGTTCTGAGGATTAAGATTATACCATAATGTATTAAATCTGCTCTACAGGTATTCTTGGCAGAGGTTGATATAAAACAGGCAGTAAAAGCATTTTTAGAATTGCAATGATGTTTGTTACACACTCTTAAACCCATCATAGGGTATTTTTCTTTTCTAAATTATAGAGTGCATTGGCTGAACCGGTAAATTTAAAATGAGAAAGAAATAGATAGTGGTTTGCCACTGCTGCTCTGATCAATCTGATGTATCTACAATGGGTATGGCATCAGTGGATTAGATCAATAAGAAAAATAACAGGGGAGTATTAATTCCTTAATAAATATGCAAATATATATTATATGATAAGCACCATGGTTTTGTCATAAACACTATATATGATATATATAGGATAAATAATGAGATATAGATACATGTATATATATATGTGTGTGTATATAATATATGTGTGTGTGTGTGTGTGTGTGTGTGTGTGTATATATATACATACTGTCAAAGTGTATAACTGGCCTTAAATTATAGAAAAACACATATTGTTAAAAGACTGTCTAACTTCCTAATCAGTTATATTTTTTGCCATGTTAGTTGTTTCAGCCTTATGTTACCTATGTTATATTTAATGAAGCCTTCAGAAACCACAGAGCTGTACTCCATAGGTTTTGACTAAGTCGTCCTTTATTTGTTTGGAGAGCAAACTTCAGCAAAAGTTAAATCAGACTGGATCTACAAACTTCTCTGGGGAGTCTAGCAAAGCTAAAACATATTTTATTTTATTTTATTTTTGTACAGCAGCAAGACACCAGCTGCTAAGTGAAGTACAGTTGCTGATACTGTCCTTTTAACTTAACACTTCCTGTGTGCTAAGATGACTAATTAGTTTTGTTGTAAATCCGAGAAGCCACAGAAAGCCTTCACAGTGAAAAATGGTATTGGAATGTTACAGTCATTTGCTTTACAGTGGAGATGTTGGTAGAAAATATATCAGTTGTTGTACAGCTCCAACTGGGTTTATTAGGTACAATTATTCCTATTTTTCAGGTTAAGAAACAATATCAGAAATGTTAGACATTTTGTCCAATAATGCATTGCTCAAGATAAAGCTAAGTGAATGTAGCCTCCGGACTGCAGTGGACATAGCCCGGAGTGAAACCCTGCCATCATGCTGTAATTCACATACAAACACTCAGTCACATACCATGTATTGTCAAGGTTAACGAAATGGTCATTTTGATTAACTGTAGAAAATGAGAGCCAAATACTATTTGCGTTATACCCAAATTTCCATTATTGGGAAATGCATTATTGGAGGAAAAATTACAATAACTACTCTTTTGAGGACATGCACTGCATTGATACTTTATACATACTGTGTAATGTAAACCCCATAAAAATTTGTGGGGTTGATATAATTATCTCCATTTACAAATGAGAAAACTAAAGTTTGTGCTGAGTATATAGTTCAATCACATAATTAATAGAAAATAGAGTGGAAGTTAGAAGAAGTTACACATATCCAACTATAAAACTTGAACTTCTAATTATCACATATTCTGCTATTACATATCTCATTTATCATTCTTTCTTTTCTTTCCCCTTTCTCTTTTGCAGCAGTAATATAGGCATTAGTTCAACAGATCCTTGTAATGTATTTAATGTCATTTACTTTCACCAGCATTCAACTAAGAAAAATGGATCATAATTCCAAAGATAAGACATAGTAAGACCAGGTCATTATACAATAGAAAATTTAATCACCATGAACACAAACAAAAAAAATCCAATAAATTATGCTCTAAGCAAAATACAATAATTATGAACCTTTTAACCTGATTGCTTTGACAGTTCAATGTGTGAATAGGTTTGGCTACAGGAATCAAAAATGGAGACAACTGTACTTGAACAACAATAAAAAATGGAAAATAAAAGCAAACATGGAGAACTCCACCCGAGCCAAACCTAACATGGTTCAGCACAATTGATTCCAAGCATAAGTATATGAAGATATATGTTTTTTAAAAATATTGAGACTAGGTAATTTTTATGTTATCTCTTTATGGAGAATTTCTAGTTTACATTCTTAATTTATTATAGCTTGAACTCCTATTGCTCAACTAGCTTTTGCTCCAAATTTTAAATATAGTTAGTTTTTGGCAGTGATCTAACTCACTCATGTCCCATACTAATTTAATTGGTTTAGAAATTTGCTCCTTTCTCTGCCATAAACATCATTCTCCTCAGACTCCCCCATCCTTTATTTATTCCCCCACTCCTGCCTGTGTTTGTGTCACTAGACATGGTGGAAGTGATTTGTCTAGATGATAGATGGCTCAACA
This sequence comes from Mormoops blainvillei, assembly GCA_004026545.1. Taxonomy (NCBI): domain Eukaryota; kingdom Metazoa; phylum Chordata; class Mammalia; order Chiroptera; family Mormoopidae; genus Mormoops; species Mormoops blainvillei. Next base: position 206,504 of record PVJD01001142.1, read on the forward strand.
TTTGAGCCAATTTTCACAACAGTAGACAAGTAAGGCAGACTCCTGTTATCATGGCAACTGATGTGAATGCTAGTTACTGTCTTGTAAGCATTCTTCTACCTAATGCTTTTGATAATTGTTAAATATTACACCATATGTTGGAAGAAAAAAGGCTGCAGTGTGGCAAATTGGTGCGCAAAATAATTTATAATCAGAAGTCAAACAAAACAAGATAAGTATTTGAGAAAAGAAATAATATGGATATTTGAAAAAAAAATCATTCTTTGGAAGCCATGTGGTCGCTATGTGTCCCTCCTTGCTTCTGACATCATTTGCCTGTAAATTCTTTAAAACAAACCAATTCATCTTTTTTTAAATCTTAGTGCATTGCATATTTTGTATAATGATCAATTTTAAATAAATGTTTGTTGACTAAGTCAGTAAAGTTTCCTAGAATGAAGCAAGTTTGCTGGAATTATTTATCTATTTTAAATTACAAGTTTCCTTGGATCCTACCTAGGAAATGTGTCTTTTGTTTGTTTGTTTCTTTAGATTGCCAATTTTAATTGATTTGTGTTGAATAATTGGAGCAGAACAGTTGGAAACTTCATAAAACTATCTCTGGCCTCAGAGGGAAAATCTGCAATTTGGCTAAACGGAGTTTCTACTCTTGTGAGCTCTGAAATTCCAAACTCTCATTTTACAAGTGAGGAAACAGGTCCATTGGGATTAAATGTATTGTGCAAAGTCTCACAGCCAGTTAAGTACAGTCTTTTTATGGAAACTCAGCTCCCCTAATTACTTATATAATATTATTTAATTTATGATATAGCATTATTTGCCTTATAGTTATGAAACAAAATGGATTCATTTGAAATCTTTCTCTTCTTGATGAAACCTTCACACTCTCATTTTGAACCCTCATAATTTAGTCCCAAAGAAATATGAAAACCAAAATAAAAAGAAATTTTTATTTACAAGAAAAAACAATCTGTACCTCCATCAAAACTTCAAAGGTGTAAGGCTGTCTATCTTATTTAGCAAAAAAGTGTTGATGAAATAATTACACACTGAATATGGGAATATATAGTAACATAAATATCCAGTTAAATCCTTTTCAATGTATATAAGATATTGGACAAGGTAGGTTAAAACTAGAATTAAAAAAATTCCCATTTAGTAACCACTGTTCCACAATTATATTTCTAATTACATCAGGCTACATTAAAAGTACATGAGGATGAAGGTTTATTAGCCAAATAACATATATGTATGTACTACCTTGGGCACAGGCAACGATGTGGTGAAGGTTGAGGGGGCTGCTGAGTGGAGAGGAGCAGGGGTGAGAAATGTGGGACATTTGTAATAGTGTCAACAATGACTAACAAATCCTTCCTTTCTAGAACAGAGACTTTCTGAAAAAGATTCATTGTGAATATTCACTACAGCCCTCACACATCAGATCCACATAGCTTTGGGAGATAGCATTCAAATATCCAAGTTTGATTATATTATCTCCCAAATTAAAACCTGAATAGAGATCATTTGCAGTATGACCAATAAGGAAATAATTTTTAAAAACCTTCAAAATAATTTTTAATTGCCATCAGCATTGATTCTCAATCTTTGTATTCACTTTCTTTGATTTTGTTGTTGTTATTTTAATTTATTTTTTCTTGAGGAAAAATAAATCCAGTCTTTCTATCCCTATGGGACTAAGCCATAGGCATATTTTATATTTTTTGGCTATAATCCATATAAAATATATACAATTCTGGACCATCTATTTATAACAAATCCAATCTCATAACTGTTGAAAACACAACATAATCTTTTCACTTCCCTGAAGAGAGTGTGATAGTAAAATGCATTAGCATGGAATAAAAATTGAATTCCTATCTGGCCTCGATCTTCCTACTCTGACTTCACATACTCCAAATTCTCCATTCTACTTCTTCCTAGTCACTTTCTTTCCAAAACTTTTAAATCTAGTCACACAGAACTTTGTCCTTATCTTTTAAACCTTCATCTCCTTGCCCATGGTGCCCTTTATTTCAGAAATATCTTTACACCTTTTTATTATTGTGTTAAGACATTTAACATAAAGTCTACTCCCTTGATAAGTTTTAAAAATTTTATTATTATAACACAGTGTGAAATCTAGCCCTTACTTTTTAAAATGTACAATAGGGTATTGTTCACTGTAGGGACGAGGTTACATAGAACTTATCTTCTGTTATTGAAACTTGAAAAGCAACTCCCTATTTTCCCTTCCCCCAGCTCCTGACAACCAACATTCAGCTTTATATTTCTACAAATTTAACTATCTTAGATTCTTCAGATAAATGGAAATATACAGTATTTGTTCTTCTCTGACTGACTTATTTAACTTAATATAATGTCTTCTAGGTTTTTATCCATGTTGTTTATAGCAACAGTTTCCTTCTTTTTTAAAGGCTGCATAATTGTCCATTGTATGTATACACCATATTTCCTTTATCCTTTTGTCTGTGGATGGATATTTAGTTTCTTTCCACATCTTGGCTGTTACAGATAGTGCTGTAATGAAAATGGGAATGCAAATCTCAAGATCCTGATTTCCATTCTTTTGGATAAATATCAAGGACTGGACTGTTGATCATCTGGTAGTTCTGTTTTTCACTTTTTCATTGCCACCAACTATGTGAAAGGGTTCCAATTTCTTCACATCCTTGACATTGTCACTAGTTTTGCTGTTGTTGTTGTTTTATTTTTTGATGATAACCATCCTAACAGACTTGAGATGATATTTCATTGTGTTTTGATTTGCATTTCAATGGTGACTAGTGAAATTGATTTTTTTTTCATGTACCTGTAGGCCATTTTTATGTCTTTGGGGAAATGTCTATTTGAATCCTTAGCCCATATTTAAAGTTTTTCTTTTCTACTTAGTTGTAGGGGTTTCTTATGTATTTTGGATATAAACTCATTATCAGATAGAGGGTTTGAAAATATTTTTTTTCCATTCTGTTTGTTTTCTTTCTATATTGTTGATTTTTTCTTTGGTGTGCTTTCTACTTTGGAGTAGCCCTGTTTGTTTATTTTTGTTTTTGTTGCTTATGCTCTTGGTGTCATATCCAAAAAAACACTGACAAGAACAATGACAAAAAGCTTCCCCCCTGTTTTCATCTAACAGTTGTACAGTTTCAGATACTGCCTTTAAATACTTAAACATTTTAATTAATTTTTTGTATATGATGAGTGTCCAATTTCTTTCTCTTGCATGTGGATATCCAGTTTTCTGTACGTCATTTGTTGAAGATACTAACTTTTCCGCATTATGTGTTCTTTCCGTCCTTCTGAAGATGCGTATCCTCTATATGTGTGGATGTATTTCTGGGCTCTGTATTCTGTTCCATTGGTGTATATATCTGATCTTTATCATAGTGTTTTAATACTATAGCTTTGTAATGTCTTGAGACCAGAAAGTGAAATGCCCCAAGCTCTGTTCTTTTTCAAGTTTGTTTTGGATATTTAAGGCCCTTTGTCATTCTATATGAATTTTAGGGTTTTTTTAACCTATTTTTTTTGTAAAATAACATCATTTTGATGATGATTACATTGATTCTAGATTGCTTTGAGTAGCATGGACATTTTAAGAATGTTAAGTCTACCAATTCATCAACATGAGATCTGTTTGTTAATGGATTGAATTTCATTCATCAGTGTTTTGCAGTTTTCAAGGTACAAGTCTTTCTTATCTTTTTATTAAGCTTATTCTTATTTTAATTCTTTTGGATACTATTTTAAATGTGATTGTTTTTTAATTTCCTTTTTTGAGATAGTTTTTATTAGTGTAAAGAAATACACATGGTTCTTGTATGTTAATTTTGTATCCTGCAACTTTACTGAATTTATTAGTTTCAACAATTTTTCTTTTTAGTTCTTTAGGGTTTTTAACATATAAAATCATGATCTCTGCCAACATAGACTACTTCTTCCTTTCTGATATGAAGGCTTTTCATTTCTTTTCCTGCCTGATTGCTCTGGCTAGGATTTTAGTACTATATTCAATAGAAGTGACAAGAGTGGGCATCCTTGTTTTGTTCCTGGTGTTAGAGTAAAAATTTTCAGATTTCACCTTTGAGTATGATATGAAATGTAGGCTCGCTATGTATGGTCTTATGTTATGGTAATTTCCTTTTACCTCTATTTAGAGTTTTTATCATGTTGAATTTTGCCAAGTGCTTTTTTTGCATCTAACACAGATGATCATGTGATTTTTATACTTCATTCAGTTAATGTGGTGTATCACTTTTAACTGATTTTCATGAGGAATCATTCTTCATCCTAGGGATAAATCCCTCTTGGTCATGGTGAATGATCCTTTTGCTGTGCTGTTGAGTTCATCCTCCTGTGTTTTGTTGAGGATTTTTGCATCCGAGTTCATTCGGGATAATGGACAGCGGTTTCCCTTTCTTGTGGATCTTTATCTTGCTTTGGTACTGTGATAATGTTGGCCTCATAAAGTGTGTTTGGAAGGGTTTCCTCCTCTCCAATATTTGGAAGAGTTTCAAAATAATTGGCTTTAATTCTTAAAAATCTCAAGCACCTTTATTTTTATATGAAAATGTGTGTTTCCATCATTGTAACAGAATTCAGTGACCATGCATAATGGAAAAGGTGGGTCAGCTGGCTGCCTTTCACCAAGCACGAGCACCTCCAAGGCTTCAAAATGCTTGCTTTATAAACTACCCTCAGACTGTCACTTACAATTTCTGTTTTCATTATAAATAAGCAGCAAAATGTGCAGACTGTCTGTGTTGCAGTAAAACACAGCTGTTTCCATTTGCTCTCCTATCAGTTTCATTTTCACATCATTCTGCAGTGGAATTGAATTGAATCATTTCATCTCTACTACAATGAGTATTCTGCGGCTTAGTAGCAGGAACCCTTAATCCTTAATTTCACTTCCTTATGTGTTTCCCAATAGCCTAGAAATGGGACTTCGGTTTCCAGCTGTGGTGCTCTTAATGTACACCATGTGGTCTTGGACACAAATACACACCTGACCCTGACTCACTCCTGCACAACATTAAAAGAACTTTTGCTAAACTCTGAGTATCAAAATGTAGTAATATTCTTTCAGTTCCAGTTAAGTATAGAAAGGAGTGTGTTTCCATGACTAGGAAAAACAATGACTTGTACGTGTATTCCACAAATTAGGAAAGACAGAAGTTAGGTGTGCATTATGTCTGTATCACAAAAAGAGTTGGAATTATTATTTAATAATAACTGCCATGTGCATAATGCATATTTTAAAAATATTGATAATATTATATCAATATTTCCTTGATTTAGCTAAGCAATTATTATTAACCTTATAAATAATGAAAGTGACTGTTAGATTATTAATATCAGCTCAAAATCATGTATGCAATGGCTGGAGCTATAAATATGCTTTTGAATGAATGAATAAATAGAGATACCAATAAGTTTTGGGGCTGGAATTTCAATCCATGTAAAGTTAACCTTTCTAAAGAACATAATTCCTTACCCATATTTATATCACCAGTTTTTAGAGTTATTTTCTGCTCCACGCAGAACTTGTTATGTTATGTGAATTCCCACCTAGGTCCTGTGCTGTTTCTTTGCCTGGTATCTGTGTTCTCACAAGTGGTATAAAGTGCTCTATTATTCTCAGGTAAACTCCCACCGAAAGGTATGGGCCCTGATACTTATTATTCAGGGATGCCATTGACCTTATACTTTCCAGGAGGGACATAAGGCTCTCAGGGTTGGTGGGTAGTTACAGAGTGAGATTGTGTGACATGAGCCACACTCCCAGGGAAGCTGATAATCAGGGGAGAGCTCTGGGTACAACAGTGTTCCCCTGGTTTACATACTGGACAGATGTCTAGTTAGGACTTTGATTTTACTACCTCTTAGGAATTTAAAATGTTGCTGAGCATGGGAATATTTTATCATTCTTATTCAGCCCTACTTAGGCAAAGATGTTTTGCTATATTGGGCAATCTTCTTGCTCAGAAACCTTTTTGCTTTTGGTTCCCTTCGCAGTCTTTCTACCTGTACTCCCTGGCTTCTCACCCATAATATTCCTTATACTGAAGATTTTGCACTATTCAAAAATTTCTTGTTACAGTAACACTTAAAGATATAGCAGCAAAAAGCCAATTGCCTGATGAAACCGATATACAAGTAACAACAGAAAATTCAGAACCCCTTTTTGAGATTACAAAATGCAAAGACCATGCATGTGGTCTTTCTCAGAGAAAAATCAAAATCTCTTCCTACCAATGAGTGGACCAAATGATGCCTTCTAATATAGCAAATGAAAGAAAAAATAGTATTTTTCTAAAATTTAAAATTCTTAGCATACTAAGCTAGTCACAACATTTTTACAGGATTTAAAAAAATGAACATTATTTTAAAAGCAGATTTAGGTACAGAACAAAATAGAATGGAAGGTATAGAGAGCTCCCATATACCCCCTGCTCCCCCACTCCCCAATGTCAACATCTTGCATCAGAATGGCACGTTCATTACAGTCCATGAAACTGCGCTGACTTACTGTTATCACCCAAAGTCCATAGCTTCCTTGAGGTTCACTCTTGATGTTGCACAGGGTGGGACAAAAGTAGGTTTACAACTGTGGGTACATAAAACACAGTTTATTCTCGTATGATTATCTATTAATTATTGTATTATTTCTTCATACAAAAAAACTGTAAACCTACTTTGTTTCACTGTATTATTTTATGAATTCTGACCAATGTATAGTGACATATATCCACCATTATAGTATCTAACAGAATAGTTTCACTGCCCTAAAATTATTTTTTGCTTTGCCTATTCATTCCTCTTCCCCCCGACCTCTGCCAGCCACTGGTCTTTTTATTGTCTGCATAGTTTTGCCTTTTCTAGAATATCATGTAGTTGGAATTGTAGAAGACAATCTGTAGCATTAGATTGCCTTCTTTCACTTAGTAATGTGCATTGATGTTTCTTTGTGTCTTTTAATGGCTTCAAAGCTCATTGCTTTTTAACAGTCTATAATATTCTTTTGTCTCAATGGGCTACAGCTTATCCCTTCGTGAACTGAAGGATATCTTGGTGGATTGTGAGCTTTGGTAATTATAAATGTTCTAGGAACATTTGTGTGGAGGTTTTTGTGTGGACAAACATTTTCAGCTCATTTGGATGAATACCAAAGAGTGTGATTGCTGTACTGATGTTGTACAGGGTGGGAAGAGTGCTGATGTTGTACATTTTGGTAAGAGTATGTTTCGTTTTGTACGAAACTGCCAAACTGTCTTCCAAAGTGTCTATATCATTTTGCATTCCAATGAGCAGTAAGTGAAAGTTCTTGTTGTTCCACATCCCCATCTGTACGTGATGTTGTCATTGTTTTATGTTTTGGCCATTCTACTAGGTGTGTAGTGGTATTGGATTTATTTAGTTTTCAACTTTTTATTGGTATATGATGTGGAATATCTTTTTGTATGCTTATTTGTCATCAGTATATCTTTGGTGAAATGTCTAGTCAGATGTTTTGCTTATTTTTAAATTGAGTTCTCTTATTGTAAAGATTCCTTTGTATATTTTAGATAAAAGTTCTTTATAGTTTAAGTCTCTTGCAAATATTTTTTCTAAGTCAATGGCTTATCTTTTCATTTTCTTGACAGTGTCTTTTACAGAGCAGAAGTTCTTAATTTTAATGAAGTTCAGCTACTAAATTATTTATTTCAAAGACTGTGCCTGTGATGTGGTATCTAAAAATTCATTGCCAAAAACAAGGTCATCTGTATATTTTTGTTATCTTCTAGGAGTCTTAGAGTTTTGCTCTTTACATTTAGGTGTACAATCCATTTTGAGTTGATTTTATGAAAGGTCGGTGTCTAGACTACTTATATTTCTTGCATGTTCATGTCTAGTTTTTTCCAGCATCATTCGCTGAAAACACTATCTTTTCTCTATTATACAAGGTAAGACAAAAGTAGATTTACAGTTGTAAGTATGAGAAATAGTTTATTCTTTCATTATTTATTTATTATTATATTATTTTCCATACAAACAACTGTAATCCTACTTTTGCCCCACCTGTATTGCTCTTACTTCATTGCTAAAGACCAGGTAACTATATTATAAGGGTCTGTGCCCAGGCTCTTTACTCTGTTCCATTAATCTTTTTCCAGGAATTTTATCTCATGCAATACTAATAGCCTTTATTACACCCATTTTGCATCTGAGAAAACGTAGGCTCTTAGGGGATAATTACTTTGCCAAGTATTGAGCTCAGCTATGTTTAAGTTCAGCTTTATGTTGTTCCATAGCTTCTCTTAATTCCACTAAACCAAATATAACACTCATAGCAAAGAGTCTGGGTAGAGTACACACACATACATACACACACACACACACACAAGGATGACTGGAATGAGTTCAACGTTACTTTAATACTGAGTACAGTTACCCTTCCTTTCTCTATTATTCTTTTGTGCTCCTTTATGCTCTCTTATTTTAAATCTTTATCTGGTTCTGGATCAGTGGAAAAGAAGATTAAAATTTTCCATTTATACCCTGAGTATGTAAATTATAAAAGTGGCCACACCTGAAATTTTTCCATTTTTAGGGCAAAGTTGTGTGAATAACTTCACACATTAGCACATTTTCCCACCACCTTCTTTATGAGTGAGCCCAAATGAAGAAGAGACTAATGCTCTTAAGAAATTTCAAAAAGTATAGGACCAATTATTCACTTTTATAAAGCTCTTTAAAAGCCACAGCATCAAGGGAGGAAGATAAATTTGTTAAAAGAAACCAGTTTGCAAAAAAAGGTATTGCTTGTGCTTTGACTTCTGATCTATTTTTAAGGTATTCAATGTACTTGCCGTCATTGGGGATACTGTTTGACGGATGAATCTGTCACAAAGGAAAAAGATAATTATATTTTTTAAAACTATCCTAAGAGAAATCAGTAAACTCTTTGCAAGTAATGGGAATTTATCTGAAATAAGATCTAGTAGAGACCCATTAATGTTTTTTGAGATAAGTTCTTTATTTCCTTATCCTAAATTGCACAACAATAGAGGTTTAAAGGACATGCTATTTATTTTCAAATAGTATTTTTCCCAATGTGATGGCAGGAAGCTGAACAGGAAAATGGTTTCTGCGGTATAGAAAGGATGTCAAATGGTAAATAGCATTATTATTCCTGCTCTATGTTACATAAATTGAGACTATTATGATTGCAGATAAAACATTTAATAATTTAATTGGGCATTTAAAAAGTTTACCTCTTCTTTAGCTACTAAATTAGCTTCTGTTTTGTGCTCTGTGCATCTCTACTTCAATATACATATTCAGAAACATTACTAATGAATCAAAAACTAAATAGATCAAAATAAAACTATTATTGACTATTGAACTTGAATAGAATATTGATGAATCTTAATTGAAATCATTTATTTTCTTCACATTTTATTCACCTTAAGTGTGATTGTGGCTTGAAATGTGATTGTAAAATGGTGTGCTAGAATTTTTTAGTGATTTTCTGAAGTATCTCCCATGTTATATTTATTCTCCTATGAAGTAAATGGATACATTTCCCTCATTGCCAATGTTGAAAATTCTATTTGGAATTTAAAGCTACTTTGACAACCCTCTTAAGATAAATAAGTTCATGTTAAAAAAGGTTTATTCCTTTTCCTTCTCTCTTTTTGTTACTGTGAAAGGGAGTATTTTCAATGAGTTTTCTGTCAAAATTTGGAGTATCATAGTTGGCTTCATTAAAATCACTCTTATTAAGAAAAATTATTTAGTCAGGGACTTGGATAGAACATGATTGGAAAATTGGTGATAAAGAAATCTGGGAAAGAGATATGTGCATAGAGCTCTCCAAATGGGTAAAAAAGAATGAGCGTATTTGTGTCCTATGTCAATACTCACCAAAGGATAAGCTCAGCAGAGGTCCTTTGGAGAATGAAAAGCATCACAGAAGACACAAGTCATATTAGGAAAGGTATCCTGTATAATCCAGCCTTCATTCCTCCCCATTACTCTCTCTGCAGGCTAGAATGCAGATCATTTATTGAGAGTACACTGGAGATGGAAATGGAGACTAAGTGGAAGTGATGAGTGTGAAAGCAAGATATATCTTAGGAGATGTGTGTGTGTGCGTGTGTGTCTAGAAATAGATAGCTATATCTTTTGGCTTTATTTCTCTGAGGAATCATGAGGCATGCATGTGGTGGGGTTTGAAGGATGATGAAATCACTACTCCATATCTAAAATAAAAAGACAAAGCTGATTTTATTGTTCGCTACAAGAAGGGAGAGCTATGCAGGTCAGGCACAGTCTTTCTAAGCAAAGCAGACTATTGATCTTCTAAGAGCATTCGGGGCAGCGTGGTGTTGCAGGGTTGGCTAGCTTTGCTTCTAAGGGTATATAACTAGGTAGGTATAATCTGTAGAGTTGTGGTTCTTAGAATGAGACTGTTGTTGACGAGTTGACATTGAAAAGAATATTTTTTAGATCTAGTGAACTGCTGATTTGCAGAGCTTTGGAAGTGAGGGGCTGAAGCCAACTGGTTGGATTGAAAGTGTGTTTATTGAAGAGGTGGTATTGTTAGGGCTCAGCTAGAGAAGCATAATCAGTGTGTGTGTGCATGTGTGTGTGTGTGTATGTACACCTATACACACAAGCACACACACACACACATAAAATGGGAAAGAGTATATAGTAGAAAGATATCACGAATTATTATATATGTTTTATTGTCATGCCCAACTTATTAAGTCATGCCCACATGCCCAATCAGGATAATCTCTCAAATCTAATGTCAGTTGATTATGGATTTTATTATATCTGCAACATTTCTTAACAGCAACAACAAGATTAGTGTTTAATTGGATAAGGGGGAAAGGTGTGCGTATGATATAAAATATCTGCTTCTTCCTTTTCTTTCTCTAACTTTCGTGAGGCAATCTTTCCTATATCCAATTCTTTCCAGAAATACACAAAGAAGGAAATCCTAGGGGAAGAGCTTTGATCCATCCAAGATGACACAAAGCTATCACACAAATTTGCTCTGGCCCCCGCTCCGACACACACACAAATCAGTGGGAACTTTTGCTATTCTCATCATCATTTCCACTATTTCTTTCCTCTCATTTTTCTCTTTCCTCATATCTCTGAGCTTTTACTCTTTTTCACTTAATGCATCAGATGGACTGTGGCATATCAGAAAGGAAGAAGATAGTGTTTTGTTCCTGGCTTTTCTCTCCAAGGAACTTTGGAGAATGAAAAGCTTTAGAGAAGACACAAGTAATATTAGAGAAGGTACCAGGTGCATGACCAAAGCTTCATTTCTGTCCATCATCTAATCTCTATGTTCGGGCTGGAACATAGGTCATCTGTTGGGTGTAAACAAGAGATGGAAATAAGACGAAGAAGTGGTGAGCTTGTTTACAGACCAGCTGCAAGACAGAACATATTCTGGGTATCGGAGTGAAGAGTTGGCCTAACCCCATATAAATTTAAGATGAAAGGGACAGTCTGTCTTCAGTTTAGAATAATGTTGTGCAAATGAATTGAAACACCTGGGATGGCAAAGCCCTCTGTTGTGTATCTAGGTACACGTGGTTTCTTAGAATCAAGGGTACTTACTACGCTTTGTGCAAAGGTAAGTAGATGACTCCCATACACCTCAACAGTCCAGAAGTAGCAGAAGTCATTTTGGGACCTGAAGGAGTATCTCAGGTGTGACTTATGTGGACACAGGCCTGAGGTCTGGGTGGATTGAAGATATCTTAGTGGAAGCTTAAGTGATTGCCGTCTTTGAAATTATAACCAACTCGAACTCCAAATCAAGTTAAAAAACATACATTTAGATACAAACTCCTGGAAAAGTACGGAGACAACTCCAAAGATGATTTATACTGAATTTCTGGCTCGAATGGAATGTAGTAGAATTTATAGGAAACAAACATATTAATTAAAATTCAAATGTATAAAATCCTTTTCTTTTTATACAAAACAATTATCGAATTCTAAATTGCATGATTATCATTCCAGTATTTTAAATAAATTGTATTTGACACTTCAGTTGTGGCTTTGGTCATAATCTTTCACTTCTTGGCTGTAATACAGTTGTTAGGTTCTAAAAAAACTGCCTAAAATAGTCCCCTTACCCCCAATTTTTCAAGAATTTAGCTCTTACAGATATAAGAAGAATAATTTAGAACTTTAAATCCTTTCACATTCTGCTAGTCAATGAATATGTACTACCGTATGTAATAATACCTAAGTCATTCCCTCACTCTGAACCCAATCCAACTCTATTATTTGATTTCTGAAATGAATTTTGAACATGGGCCTGTTTGACTAATCAGATGATCATTTTCCTATTCTTTTCTATTTAAATGCTGAGTGGTAGAGCTGTGTTTGGGAGGGCAATGATTTCATTACACCGATAGAGGGAACTGCCATTCCAGCAAAACGACGAGAGCCAAGTTGGCTACGGGAAAATGTTTCCTATCACACTGAGGGAGCCACAAGAGAAAAACCGACAAAATGTCACCACGAACACAATGACTACAGGATTACAGAAATCTAATTAGCCATTTCATTAACTGAATCCTGTCTGTGGACATGGCAAACAATAGGCGCTTGGAAGCATCTGTTCATCAGAAATACATGGGACTGTCAAGGAGATTGTTCAGTAATCTGTTCCCTGTATTTTTGCAGGTAGTGAAGGTGGGACTAGGGAGGTTGAGTGATTTATTAAAAGGGTTGCACTTCAACATGTTTTAGAACTGAAGGCACTTTCCGGGAGCTAAATCCACTGTTATGAGTAGATTGACAATAATGCTTTAGAAATTTCATTTCTTTTTTTTTTTTAATCCACACAGGCTAAATAGGTAAATTTATAGACCTGATGCATGAAGGGTCGTATCTGACAAAAACCATCAAAAAGATGCTGTTTGGCACAGTTGCATTTTCAGGTAGTACTTGCACTGTCTATGGGTTACATGATTACGTTAAAGTCTTTGCTGGCAGGTGCCTCATTTGACTAGTAGTTATATCCATAGGTTTCAGTGTCTGAGACTTTTTTTAATGTATCAAATGAGTGTAAAAACAATTTTTAAAAAAGAACAAAGTATTTTAAGTTCAAAATAATAAAGGAGTATGAATCCAAGAGAAATGGAAGCAATTGATGGCACTGTTGCAATTTCTGACTTACTGAAACAAGTGTCAAGAGTTGCCACTGAATTTTGATGAGGATATTGCTGCAGATAAAAAGCACTGAAATAGACAACAACCAAACTTCTGGAAGTCATACCTGTTCTCTTTGGTGCTGATAAACATAGCCTCAGTGGTTAACACACATTAGTAAAATGCACTGTATGACTAGTTGCCACTTCTCTGGAGCCAGTTGGTTGCTGCTGCTTTGTGACTTGACCTCTCCCACTTCTTAGGTCATAATTGTACCTGGGACCCATCGTGGGATCTTATGACTTTGTCCAGCTGCCTTCAGGGCGTGGCTTTCAATGCTTCTGCAGAGGAGAAAGGTGTATTGTTCACACAGAGAAACACAGAGGAAAGTGAGAGAATATTCCTTGTTTAAAAAACAAAATCTGATTGTTAGGTAAAAAGCAATGCGAAGGAAATGGAGGAGAAAACAAAAGGCCAACATTCTAACCAATGAAGAAGCGCTTACATCTCTGAACCGGCACTTTCCATAAATTGAAAACATTGACACAAACTGTTCACCTGCAAAAAAATTAAGAGAACGCGCGAGTTCCTCAGTGGACCCGGGTACGTGGCGGGACCCCTTTCCCAGAGTGCCCTGCGCCGTGGGGAAGTGCCTGGAGGATTGCGGACGGTTGGCGTGGGCTGGAGCCGGAGAAACAGGACAGGGGCGTCGGTGGAGTGAGCGGGGTCCCTCTGGCCGCTGCGGGCGCTGGTGGCAGCAATATTACCGCCCTATCTCACCACGCCCCTTAGCCCGCCTACGCACCGCCCGGAAACAAGTGGCCCAGCCTGGGGACCGAGAGAAACGCCGGCAAACTGCAGCCTGGCCGAAGACACCTGACTGAGCCACTGCAATCAGGTCCCCTTGGCGGATTCTGCTCTCTGTGACGCCGAAAGCCACCTTCGCTTTCTGTTTCTTGCCGCCCTCCGCCGCAGCCTGGCTCTGGGGACTAGCCCAGAGGCCTTTGCCCTTGGGGAGGTGTCGGGCTTGGCCTCCCAGAATGGAGGGCAGGGGCCGCACTAAGGCCGAAGCTCTTGTTCCAAGGGAAATACAGACTCATTAAGAAGGTCGGGTCTGGCTCCTTCCGGGACACATAATCTGGCGATCAGCATCACCAATGGTGAGGAAATGGCCATGAAGCTAGAATCTCAGGAGGCCAAGCATCCCCCCCCCGCCCCCCAGCTGCTGTAGAAGAGCAAAGTGTGCAAGGGGATTCAGGCTGGCGTTGGCATCCCCCGCATCCACTGGTACGGGCAGGAAAGAGAGCGCAATGTGCTAGTCATGGATCTTTTTGGACCCAGCCTCAAGACCTCTTCAACTTCTGTTCCAGACGCTTCCCAATGAGAACTGTACTTAGGTTAGCTGACCAAGATGATCAGTAGACTTGAATATGTGCATACAAAGAATTTTATACAGAGTCACAACCCCAGATAACTTTCTAATGGGTATCGGGCATCACTGTGGTAAATTATTCCTTATTGATTTTGGTTTGCCCAAAAAGTACAGAGACACCAGGACAAAGCAACACATGCCGTACAGAGAAGATAAAAATCTCACTGGCACTGCCCGATATACTAGCATCAATGCACATTTTGGTATTGAACAGGCTTAGAGATGACATGGGGTCCTTAGGATATCTTTTGATATATTTTAATAGAGCCAACCTACCATGGCGAGGACTGAAGGCTGCAACAAAGAAACAGAAATATGAAAAGATTAGTGAAAAGAAGATGTCCACTCCTGTTGAAGTTTTATGTAAGGAGTTTCCTTCGGAATGTGCCTGGTACCTAAACTCTTGTCAGCAGCTGCAATTTTAGGAAGCCCCAAATGACATGTATTGGAGGCAGTTATTCCACATTCTTTTCCGGACCCTGAGCCGCCAATATGACTACACGTTTGACTGGACTGTGTGAAAGCAGAAAGCAGCACTGCAGGCAGCCTCTTCAAGTGCGCAGGGTTAGCGGGCCCGAACCCCACAGGTTTCTAAGCATGAGTCAATGAGCGGAAGAAGCGGTGCAGGTGATGGGGTCAGCATTCGTTTCTCCCCAAACCTAGAAATTTTAGTTCATATGTACACAAGCTAGTGGTTGTGGACAACCATTTACTTGGTGTAAAGAACTTAATTTCAGTATAAACTGTCTTTGAGCTGCATTGGTGATGCTGTGTTCCAATTTGTGAATATTAACAGTGAAACATGGTGTTCAGTTTTCTGTTGCATTTCTTTCAAGTGGAAAAGTTAACTAAATCACTGTCACACATAAATTGGTTCAGCGGCTTCCCGGACCCAGACCTGATCTGGACTCTTGGGATTTGGGTTCATTATCCCCCAGTTCTCTCATGTGATATTGTTAGTGATTGTTTCTGAGTGTTATCACTATTGAATGATTGTTATTGATTGAGATGGTATCTGCACCAATACTGAGTGAGAAACATAGTCACCCTTGTGACGGGGTTGTTTATAGGGTTGGTGACCACTCAGGTGGCCTGGCACCTCCAGTCTGTGACAAAGGCTAGAGACTGACTTAGAGGAGAGATTATAGCGTGGGCAATCATACGATTAGAGTATTGCTTGGGACAGGTAGCCAACATGTAACTTTCCATAAATACGCAGTATGCTATGAGCTTCAGTCAGGCTCTTTTGTAGAAGAGCTCTTATTTTTCAACTAGTTGATTAGAGTTTGGTTATAAAAGCCTCGGGTATTTATATAGGTAATATAGAAAAGCATACCATTTTCTTAAGGGTAATCATTTCCAAATTCATTATCAATTCTCTCTAGCATATTTGAACATTTTAAAAGGCTATTATTAACCCCATTTTACAGAGTGAGAAATTGAGACTACTCTTTGGTGGAAACAATAGAATTTAGTTTTTATAACTAGGATTTAGTTTTTAAAAATTTCTTAGTCTTACATAGGAATAGGAATTCAGGAAAAATAGTGCCTTAGGTCTGTTTTAAGGAAGAAATATATTTTCATTTATAAGTTCATTATATCTTACTGATTAACATGAATGAGAGTAAAATATCAAGGAGACCTCGATTCAAACAAACAAGTAATTGTGCTTAACTGAAGGAGGTCATTGTTAATCCTAATAAATGAAGTGCCTGATAGACAATCACTTTTTAAAGATACCAACTCAGATTCAGTCTTTAAAATGGCATTCCCCTGAAAATCTATAAAGACCAAAGAAGGAACATTTAAAAAATATTTTGCTTTACATTTAAACTTAAAATAACCAATTTTGTTATTCGAAGTTTTTTAATGTAATTTTCCCCAGTACAATGAATTCTTCATTAATCTCATTGTTTGCTATTCTAAACCAATATATTATTATTGGGTTTGAGCATTTGCCCTGGTACCTGCTCTAGGTAGAAAATTCATTTTTGAACAAATTCAATATATGTGGAAAAAATTAAATGTCTGAAATTACCATTGTGTTCTTTTTTCACGTTTTTAACTAACTCGTAAACAAAAAAAAATCCTATTTCAAAAATAACAAAATCCCAGATCACTGAAATGTTTACAGCAATTACAGTTATCTAAGCAACATGCATATATGTTCTAAGATGTTAATTAAACTTCTGTGACAAATATACTTAAAAAAAATAACAAGAACATTATAGAATTAATACAGAGTCCTAAAGATAATCTAATAAGCACTAAGTTTTTCTCAGGGGTGGATTAAGGTTGGTTGAGGCCCCGGGCACAGAAGAAAATATTGAGCCCCTTAAAAAAAAGAGAGAGAGACAGGGAAAATAAAAATACATGCCTTCAGAAACTGGGGCCCAGGGTGTGTGCCCAGTGCGCCCGCCATTAAACCTGCCTCTGTTTTTTCTTTAGCTTTCACTTTAGATGCTGTTATTTCTAGTACAGGTAAACAGATAGAGTCATGTGCTCAAACACCTGAATCTTTGTTTGCTACCATATCAGCTGGCTGGCAAACAAGAAGCCAACCATTTTAGAATGTTTTAAGTGAACAGCTTGCAAACCCCAAGGATAGCTAAACCTTAAGAATACACAATTGTGAGCACTTATAACCATAACAACTGGCTGAAGACTGTTCATGCCCTTCTTCTTAAATGAGATCTCAAAGCAGCGTCATGCAAAGTAAAAGATTTTAATTTTAAAAAAAAGGCATATACACAGTTTCACCACCAGTGTCTTGTACGGCAGAGTCTGTACAGCTTCAGCGTTAGCTGGAGCAGGGTCCGTGGGAGCAGCAGTGTGTCACTGTCCCTCCTGGCCTCCTCAGCTGTCTGTTTGAATGCCTTTGCTTCTGTGCTCTTCTTTGTTGCAGTCATGTTGTTTTGCACAATCTCTCGTAAACATGTTTTCCTCAGTTCCAATAAGCACACGTGTCAGCAGTTCCGATGAGCATATATTTGTGTCAGCTTTGATAAACACATGTTGTTTTGAATGGTTCCAGTGCCCATGACCCCTGCATTCTGCTGTGTCATGTTGTTTATCACAGCAGAGTCCCGTGCTCATGCCCACTGACCAGGCTGGACTGTGCCTGCTCTACATGTGGCATCAGTCCCGCTTTCCACACTACCCTTCAGTGCATGACGCTCAGAGTGGGGTCTGGGAAACTTTGGATGGCCTTAACATACTTTCTGGGCATCTGTGAAGTCAAACTATTTTCATAATAATACTAAGACATTACTGGCCTTTTTACACGGTGTTGGCATACTGATGCTCCAGAAGCAAACACGGTAAAATGGTTAATAACATAGAATAAAGGCAGTGAAAACAAAATATGTGAAGCAATTATTGTGTTCTTTGCCCCCACATGCAAACGATAAAAACAATGCCAGTCACATGCAAGAATGTCTGTATTAACCTTATTAAATATCAACCCTTTAGTACACTTTCATTTTACTTAGTATTCTGTGTTGCAAAATGGGAAGTACTTCTGCTGCAAATCAGAGTAAATAGTGGTATTTAGGCTTGTATGTTTATTTGAGTTTTACTCGATCTGCTGCATTTTGCAGGCAACACCATTTTTATTTGAAAGAGTGTAAAACAAGAACAGTGAGTATTAAGACAGGCATTTGTGGACTTTTCCCCCAAAAGAAACAAAGTAAGCTTATCACTGTAATCAACACAGTAGGCAATTTGTTACCAATGATTTAATTCCATATATCAAGTGAGAATTAGGATTTTGAAAAACCTGTTATCAGCCAAGTAAGAGTGACAACTTCTTAGTACTTAACTAACTTAAGGGTGTCTAGTGACACCTGTGGGGTTTTAAACAGATTCAATTTTTGATGTCATGAATTTGTCCATATTTGGAAGCCCTGCATAACTCAATGTTTAGTTACTATATCTTTTGTCCACCCTTCCCCACATCCACCCTCTGATATACCTGATAAAGCAAAATGTTTTTTGTCACTGTGGATAATTGACCACCAGAACTTAGGTTAATAATGGGAGAGGATTATTGGGAAATGGGTATCTCTCTTCTGATGTTCCTGAGACTTGAGAGAGCTCCATGAAAATAGTTTACGGCCACTAGTGGCTCCCAAGTAAGAGAATTGTCCGCACTGATTGCCTTGGGCTGGGACATTGGTCTCATCCTGTCTTTGGACTCAAACTTAAAACATTAGCTGTTATTGGGTCTTGAACCTGGTTGCTTTCGTTTTGGAATATACACAGTCAGTTCTCCTGGTTCGCAGCCTTTTGGGTTCGGTCTGAAAATGCACCATTGCCTTTCCTTGGTGTCTAGCATGATGATTGAAGGTCTTAGGAGTTCTCAGCCTCCATAATCACTTGAAATAATTTCTTATCTATATATATTTATATACTGTTTCTCTGGGGAACCCTGACTGACAGCATGGCCATGTCAAAATTTCTTTTATTCTTTCAATTATGCATCCAGAATCCCTAAAATACCCTGGCTTAGTTATCAAATTCTTATGGTCCTTTACTAAGTATGTTCTCTTCATATACCCTCTCTATATAAATGTGTATGTTCTTTAGATAAATTATATGCATATACATATGGGCAGGTGTTAATTTATGTATTTGTAAAGGTAAACAGTCTGGCATAAACTAGGTAGTAAACAAATTAATCAATCAATTAATTTAAATTTGTTAAGTAAATCATACATATACATTTTTTTTCTGTACTAACATTGTCCTTGATTGTATCTTCTATATAAAAAAAGAAAGAAAGAAAGAATATTTGATTTTGGTAGCGATGTCAGTCAGTTCCCAGAGAATAGCCGGATGGGTCCAACTTTATCTTAGAGATAAGGAAAAAGATGATGCTGAAGTTAACTGGCCCAAGGTCACAAGCCTATGGTGAGGTAGAGTTGAGATTAGCATCCAGATGGTCTCAGGTAGCTCTGTACTCCCTTTGATTACACTATGCTGCCTCTCAATTTTACAAGTTCAAGATCTCTGAGGTTTTTATATTTGCTTGTTTGTTTTGTTTCTATTTCAGTCACTATCATAGGATTTGGGGCCATGGCAACAGCTGCTACAGTGATGCTCCTTGCTTGCCAGTTCTCTGGGATGGCTGGCCATGTAAATGATGGTTGATTATCCTGTTGGCACAATTGTGTGCTTCTAACATCTCTGCCATATGGTTGTGTTTTCCCATTGGAAAAATCCAACTAGTTTGTAAACTTTTTTTTCCTTAAGAGCAGAGACCGTGTCTCCTACTTCTTTGAAAAATTTATTTTGTGTTGAGTATAGTACACATAAGAGCAAGAGCTTGATAAACATAACGGGGATTCAGGCCCCACCTCTTACCTTCTTATCTGGCTAGTACACATGCTTCCTCTTTCAGCTTTCTATTGCTGCTATGCTACAAACCATGGCTTAAGACAATGCAAATATATCATCTTAGAGTTCTGGAAGTCGGAAGTCTGAAATGGACCTCACTAGACTAAAATGAAGGCCTCAGCAGGGCTGCGTTCCTTTCTAGTAGTTCTTGGGGACAATCTATCTTTTTGCCTTTACCAACTTCTGCAGGTTGCACAATTCTTTGACCCATCCATCTTCAAAGCCAGCGATGGTAGGTTGCATCTTTCTCACTTTACGTCACTCTGAAGCTCTGTTCACAGCATCCACCTCCTACTCCCACTCAGACTCTTCTGCCTCTGTCAGTTATAAAGGACCTGTTGATTACACTAGGCCTACTGAGATAACCCAGGATACTCATTATCAGGTCAGCTACTTAGAAATCTTAACTCCAACTGTAACCTTAGTTCCTCCTTGCCATGTACCATAATATATTCACAATTTCAAGGAGTTAGTGTACAGGCATCTCTGGGGGTGTGTTTTACCTATCATAGTTTCTTTTTATCATTTGGTGATTATTTCTTTACATATACCTAATTATCTAATTGTGGACTTTTCTAGCATAATTCTATCCCAGTCATTTTTATACACATCAGTCATAATGTGGTTTCTATAGCATAAAAGAAGTTAATACATATTTGATGAAAAAGTGGAAGTATGAATAAGTATACCAGTTAAAAACATATCTTACCTGGAAACAGAAATATATACTTTATATGTGAACATTACTTTATTCATTCAACAAACATTTTGAGTTTTTATAATATACCAAGAACTGCTCCAGGCACTTTGAACAAAAGTAACAGATTTATTTACTTCAATATAAATCTAGTGGTTGGTGAAAGTCAACAAATAATTATCAGGATATATAAAACACTTACAATATGTAAGAGGGTGATGGATATTGTAAAACTGGAAGGTGGAAAAAAATGAACATTTTTGTCTACACAAAAACTTGCACATGAATAATCGTAGCATCACTGTCCATAGTAACCAGCAAGTGGAAACAACCGAAACATTCATTAACCAGTGAATGGATAAACAATATGTAGTTTATTCATACAATAGGATACTATTCAGCAATAAAAAGGAAATAATTACTGATATATGCTAAAAGGTGAATGAAACACAAAAATGTAATACTAAGTAAGAGAAGCCATACACAAAACATATATTTTCAGATTCCACTGATATGAAATGTCTAAAGAGACAAGTCTATAGGGACAGAAATAGGTTAGTAGTTGCCTGGGACTGGTTTTGGTAATAGGACACAACTGTATGTGAGCATAAAGTTTCTTTTGGGATTATGGAAATGTCTTCCAATTAGATGGCGATTATGGTTGCCCAAATATGCTAAAACCATTGAATTATAAACTTAGATGAGTTTTATGTCCTTTAATTATATCTCAGTGGACCTGTTAATTAAAATTTGAAGGAAATGAAATATAAGATAATGGTGATCTGGGGGTTTGGTTTGGTGCAGCTGTGATTTTCACTGAGGTGTTCATGTTGGGTCTCGTTAACAAGGAGATACTCAATCAAAGACTATATGGGAGTGATCAGAGTGCAGATGTATGGAAGGTATGGGTTCCAGCCTGAAACAAAAACCCACAAGATATCATTGGTGCAGGTGTGTATGTGGGGTGTCACACAAATGGTAAGGAAGCAAATATAACAGAAGCAGAATGAGTTGAGTATGTGAGAATAAGTTACAGAGTTAAAGGGGGTTGCACAGGATAGGAGGCCACCGTAAGGAATTTGACTTGACCTTGAGTGAAATGAGAGAAAAATGGAAGATTTTGAGCATAGGAGTGAGATGTTTTCACTTACATCTTAAAATGATCTTTATGGATACTCTATAGATAAGATCATTTTGTGGTAACTCCATAGGTAATTATCGCAGGAGGGCAAGTGTGGCCACAAGAGAAGCTGGGAGGTCAGGAAGGAGGTTCCTACAGTAATCCCGTGGATAAAGGGTAACAGCTGGAACCAGGGAGTTTGGTGTGCACATGGTCAGATGTGGTTTGAATGTGTGTGTGTGTGTGTGTGTGTGTGTGTGTGTGTGTGTGTGTATTACTGGTAAGAAAGAAATTTTCTTAGCTTTGTAAAAGTAACGTGACATCAGATTCTTTTTATCTACAAAGGGAGATGTGATTTTGCCAGGCTGATACAGACCTTCAGGTACCCTACTTTTGTCTGTCATTGGGAAATTTCCTTACCTTGGCTAGTTCTTGGTCCTATAAAGCAGCAGTGCTACACATTTATGGAAGCAACGTGTAGCAAGGAAGAAATGAGATAGACCTGGAAATGTAAGATTTTATCAACCTTGATAAAATATGATTTATTTTAGCCAGTAGATCAAACAAACAATGAACTGAGTTCTCAGGACATCTGAAGGAAAAAAAAAAAGACTTTCAAGTCTTAAATAATAAACACCTGAACTCTAGTGTGAGAAAAATAATTTTTTTTGTTTTTACTTAAAAGAACTATTCAAATTTGTATCTTATAATTATTTAAAATTTTTAGAATGACATTTACTTCATAGTTTTTTATGGAGAAAATCTGTAGGAAGATTACTAGGTTCATATTTAGGCACAATTCTAATTGCTTGTCAGGCATCTTTGAAAAATAAAATGATTTTTAAACATTAACTATAAATATTATTTTGTTATAAAAAATGTGTTCTGGAGAGTGCATTAAAAAGTCCCATTTGAATCACCTTGCTGGTATCCTGAAAATAAAAAGGATTTTTTTCCCCTTACATGTGAAATTTATATCAGGATATGTATGTACATACATATGAATATTTCAAAATGGAATTATCCATTCATTTAAGTTATTGTGCATGAGGTACTAACACACACTTACTCCATTTTATATATAACAGTAGAGGAATTTAAAACAGGAAGAGAGGAACCAGGGAGATACCAATTTTTAGTAATCTATCATATTAATATTATCTTTGGTAAGTTTATTCTAACCATATAATATTTTATAATCTATAGGTAGTACTTAATAAACATTTGTCCCAATAAAAATTGAGGATAATTAAAAATTTAAATGTAATTAAAGATGAAACTATATTTGAAGGTTTGCATTCCGTACAAGAAACAAATTATGATTAACAAGAACATATCATAATCCCTCAAAAATGAAAAACAAGAAAGAAACTTCTGGTTAAAAACAATCTTGTTTACCTTGATCATGTTTGTACATTTATTTTCAGAGTCTACAGTATTATTTTAATTTAGGGATGCCATTTTGGGATGACATTTTTAAATTTAGAAATAAAGGCTAGCGGGATACTTAACAATTTACACTTAAGATGCCAAAGTAGAAATAGCTGAGGTTCATTTTCTAATTACAGTGGAACCTTTTAACATTACATTTAGATCTAATAGCCATAGTCTCCTTACATGGGAATGACAGCTTTTGAGATAAATCTGTTAATAGTGAGTATTGGTTTGTTAAATTGCATCATAAAAGGGTTAAGAAATATCCTGTCAATAAGAAAGGATATTTTTTCTGATCTCTCTTTCCTTTTATAATGTGAGCAGACTGCAATATTGACTGTACAACCATCTAAGCTAAAACTATATTAGAAAATGTGTGAATATAAACATGTAAACCCATTTAGAAAGAAAAATTCATCTTTTTCTCAAGTTATGATGGGGCCTTAGTGATGGTAGCAGCATTTTCAGTTTTCTAAGTTTATAATTTATTGTTGGGCAAAGTTATGAAAAAGTCTGCTGGCAATATTCTGCAAAATAAGTTCATTAAAGCATAAAACAAATGTAACCGGGGCAGACGCCCATTGGAGAGACTGATGTCTCTCCCTCTCTCTCTCCCACACACACACACATGCAGGAACCCAGAATATCATGGTAAAAAGCCAGAACATGTGGCAGTGTTCCACGTGATGTGCCAGGGCACGTGCATCCGGAGTCAGCTAGACAGCTGCAACAGACGTGCCCCAAATTCAGCATTTTCGTGCAACGGAAAAGTGTTTTGTCATGCACACCACCCAACACTGTGGTATGCCCATTCCGCAGAATCCTCTGGGCCCCTCCTTTTGAGTCCAGGGACTGGACCCTGCATCTTTCAGGGACCCTGCATCATCACTCAGGGACCCTGCAATCTTTCTGTCCTGGATTCCCTGGCTGAATCCTGGCTGAATAGAAATGATGAGGACGTACCTTAGTTTCCATAGGATAATCTAAGAGTCTACATTATAACAAGGTTGCCTACTGATTCATATGTAAATTTAGATTTATGAAGCACTGCTTCATATACTGTTTCTCACTTGAAAAAATTGCAATGTACAGTAGCATCAAAAAAAAAACAACAACCCTGTGAATCTGTGTTACACAGAAACTCGTTTACCATAATTATTATCATTTTCAAATATCCCAATTGTTTCATCATGATTGCCTCTTAATGAAACACCCACCTGCATCCCACAAAAGGCTAGTGTTCTGTGAAAAATAAGATTGGGAAACTGCACTATATGGGGAAGAGGTAGAGTCAGAAAGTTAGATCTTGGGTTATAAGTGTTGTCTCTTCCATAAACCACCTCCAAATTGGAAGATTCATTCCTATGTTCCTGGTTAGATACTTTGATTATAAGACGAAGAATTTTAGATTAAAAAAAATTCATTCATTTATTCACTCATTCATTTGTTCACTTAGCTAGTCTTTGAGGTACTGTACTATTTTCATACACATACTTACAAAGCACAAATAAGGATTTCAATGGAGGAGGAGGACCTGTGAATAAAAAAATCAATATAGGCTGTAAATATTTGAAGTTTACAATGGGTAGACATATGCATTTGGGTAGAACTGTTAGTAAGTTTGTCTTAAAATGGACCCCAGTTTGTAGCGAACTCTATCAAAACATTGTAATTTTAGAATTAGCCTATAAAATGATCATGTTTCCTTACTTTATGCCACATAAGTTGTAATTACGTCTCTTTTCCCTCTCTCCATTTGCTTATAAATTGACTTTCCATCCCTTGTATTTTAAGAGAAATACTATTAAAAGTATAATTTAACAGAAATGAGATATACATGAGGTGACAGACAGATACATTAAAAAGGGAAAAATAGAGTATGTCTCAAACTAAGGAGAAAATAATCAAAATTATAATGTGACAGTCCAACAGCTTATTCCCTAGACAATTCACAAACATAAAGTGTGTGTGACTATAAGAGATATACTCTTGGCTGAAACAGGTGAACATGGCATGGCTTTTACTTATGTGGATCCTGTTCTGGCACTTTATAGTGTTCTTGAAGAAAGGTTGGGGTAGGCAAGTTAATTTTGCTCTTAATGAGTAATAAGAATACTTCATTCATTTTAAGTATACTCTTTTAACTTTATGAGGCAAATAAAGTAGGAGAAAGAAGGTTGTGACTTAATTTTCCATTTGCAGAATGTGGCTTCACTAAACACGGCCTAATGAGCTAAATGGGTGGAATAGATCAACTTGTACTGTTTGCAGGGAAAAGCAAGCACAATGATGTGAGCCACAAAGCACATGTTCTCTTACATTAGGGGAGCTAAAATATTCCTTAATAAACTGTTAAATGGCATGCTCTCTTTTTAGATCCCAGGTTATTAATGCCTTATTTTAGTCAGCTTTATTCAGATACAGTTGAAGCAAAATACAATATAACCATTTTTGAGAGTATTGACAAATTTATACAATTGTTTAACAACCACCACACAGCAAGATGCAAAACCTTTCTTCCATGCCAAGTTTACCTGTGAGCTTCACACTCGAAGCTGTTCCTTCTCCCCACATCCCATCTTACTCAGGCTACCACTAATCTAATCTACTTTATGTCATTCTAAATTTGATGTGTATTCTTTAGAGTTTCAAAAAAGGAAAACATACAGTTTTTACTATTTTGTGCCTGGTTTCTTTCACTCATCATACTGATGTGGAGATAGATTCGTGTAGTTGTTCCTATCATAGTCCATTCTTTTCTGGATTACTAGAATGTTCTTGCATGGACATACCACAGTATAGTTAGCCATTCCCTTGTTCATGTTTCTAGATTTTGGCTATCATGAATAAAGCTGCTAAAACATTTGTGTACAATTCTTCACGTGAACATATGTTTTCATTTCTCTTGGGTAAACACTTAGGAGTAGAATTGCTGGTAATTACATGTCCAATATTATAAGAAACTACCAAACCATTTTAAAAAGTGGTTGGAACCATTTTCATCCCCACTGTAATATATAAGAGATCCAGTTGCACCATATCTTCTCACAGTTTTTTCATGCTTTTTAATTTTAGCAATTCTAGTGAGTATTTTCTGGTATCACTTTGTGGTTTTAATTTGCATTTATTTGATGACTAATGATGTTGAACAATTTTTTTATGTACTCACCTGCTCATTCTCTGTTGAAGTGTCTGTTCCAATCATTTTACCTATTTTTTATCTAGTTGTTTCTCTTATTATTATTATTGAGGTGCAAGGATTCCATTATACATTCAAAATATGTTTTTTGCAGAAGTTCCTCTCCCTCATTTTGTGATTTAGATTTTCATGTCCTGTTTAGTGTTTCTCATAGGGCACAAGTTTCCAATTTGGATGAAATTCAATTTATATTATTTTTCTTTAGGGTTTGGTCTTTCTGCGCTCTAAGTAGTTTTACCTAACCCAAGATCACTAAATATTTTCTATTAGTTTTTATTCTGGATGTTTTTAGTTTTAACTTTGACATTTAGGTTTATGATACATTTCAATCAATTTAAATTTATTGAAGCAATTAAGTTTCTATTTACTTTAAAGGGAAATAGAGCATTGTTCATGTGACACTGTTTGAAAGGCTATTGTTCCCCTATTAAATTTTTATTAAAAGATTTGTCAAAATAAATTGATTATATACACATAATATTTCTTTGTTTTGACTATATTGTTAATCTCAATAGACATATTTTTTATTTTAAATTTGCATTGTATTTTTCACCTCCAGATAGTCTCTTTGAGCCTGTTTTAATAAGTTCCATTCAGTCCTCATTGTGTTCACATTTTCCTTGAACATTTGGAAAGTGTGTGTATATAATTTTAATGTCCATATTTCCTGGTTCCATAATCGCTACAGGATTCCTGGACCCATGTGAGTTCTAGAATTTATTCATCTTATAGCCCCTCTGTAACTGTTATCTTTTACATTTTTTCTTACCCAGCTTGTGTGCTTTCTTATACATGTGTGTGTAGATTTTCAAAGATACCTCTCTGAAATATTCTACACATCTCATTCTCCCTGACCTCTCCATATCTCCTTGTTGTAGTAAGACCGCTGATCTCTGAGTGGCTTCCCCGTGCTTTGCTGAAGCTGGAAAATTCTTCCAGGTAGTAAACTAGATAAATCGTAGGGTTCAACTCATTGGTTAATTTTCCCTTTAGGGTTGTTTTCCTACACTGACATTTATCCAATGTCCAAAAACAGCTATTTGTTATATTTGGTCCAATTCTCTATTTGTTAGAACGAGGGGGCAGTTACTATTGCAGACTATCTTTCATGAATAAAAGGGAAATCTCTCCATTTCATTTTAAATGCAATCAGTTAGTGGAATAAAAATGATGCACGCTTTACCAATATGTTTCTAATTGTACCTACTTAAAGCAATATATAATAATATCCTTAAAATATTAGGATAAACATGTATTTAGACAAAACACCCTGAATTAGTTGTCAGATGTCTCTGTGTAATTTTGTGATTTGTAAGAAATATATATTTGGTCATTTAGAGAACTGAAATATATTTCTCATGTATTTTGGTACTTGTCCACAATTACTGGCTTACAGCTCTAGAACTCTTGGAATTTCCCAAATGCTGAGAGTGATAAAGCTGTCTGCTTATATGGATGAGGTGACTCCTAATTAACCTAAGGATGGAAACCTGTTGCTAGGATACCCAACCATGTGGTTAGCGGGTTAGAACTTATAGTCACATCATACAGACCTCTCAGGACAGGTGAGGGGCTGGACGGAATCAATCACAGTGGCTAGTGTTTTAATTAATCATGTCTATGTAATTAAAACCTCCTTTACCTTGACGCGAGATTGGCAATCTGACTTAGAGGAGATCCTTGGACTGTCCAGTCTGTGCCCAGTTTGTCAGAAGCACAGGTGACCTAGACTTGGTCTGGTGTCTGAAATGTGTGTGTGGGGGGAAGGGAATCTTATAGGACTGAACCCTTAACCTGTGGAATATGATGCTATCTCTGGCTGGAGAGTGTCAGAATTGAGCTGAATTCTCAGATATTCTGCTGGTGTTTGCTGGTGTGGGGGAACCCTCACCCCAGAGTGGAATGGGATACTAAGTCAGGATGACGTAGGGTAGACTATAGCTAATCCGAGATGAATACGTAACACAAAGACGATGTAAACTTTGTTTTAACCCACAGACATTTTGTCATGTAGTACATGTAGTAACTACATGTAGTTACTACAACATAATCTATCTTAACTTGTATATCATGCAAATTTAATCAGCCTAATAAGTTCTTTGATCTCCGATTCATCAACTGTAAAATTTAAATACTACCTACAATATAGCACACAGAGTATTACTGAGATAATTTAGTTCATGTATAGATAGATTCAAGTACAATTACTTATTATTGTCACTGAATAAATATGAAAAGCATACCCTAAGCCATGTTTAGTTCTTAATTTAATTTTATTTTTGTAATATATGTTTTTTAAATTTTTATTTATTTATTTTCAGAGAAGGGGGAAGGGAGGGAGGCAGAGAGGGAGAGAAACATCAACGTGCGAGAGATATATTGATCGGTTGCCTCGCACATGCCCCCAACTTGAGACCTGGCCTGAAACTCAGGTATGTGCCCTGACGAGAAATCAAACTGGCAACCTTTCGGTTCACAGGTCGGCACTCAGTCCACTGGGCCATACCAGGCAGGGTTACTTCTTAAATTTAGCATTTTCATCTGTGCTGTTAAATTGAGGAGAATGTAGTTTAATTTTAAAAGTTTTTGCAGTTGTTTGGACTATAATTTCCACCTAGTAAGTGCCTTAAAATTTTAAAATGGTCTTTTCCCAAATCAAAATTCTTTTTCCAAATTCTTATCATAATTCAAACATTAAATACACTGAATGATTAGGTAGTATTTACACTTTTTACTTATCTATCTTATTTATTGAAATTGCTATGTCTCTTAAAAAACTGTAAACTCTATAAAAAGATTATTCTGTTCTTTGATGTTTTTTTCTCTAGCGATGGAGATTTGGCAACTTTACATTACAAAACAAATTCAGATTTAATTATTACCTTAAAATAGAAATTTTAATTCACTTTAACCCTCCAGTACACTTTGCAACCCATAACAACGTATTTTGCTTTCTTTTTTCTTAAAGTTTTTTGTACATTAAATCCAAATATTCTTTTTGAGAGACAGTGGTGGTCCTAGGTAAATTGCTGTATTTCAAAAAGTCTCATTTTCTGGCTATAATAAAAAAATTACCTAAACAAATAGAAACCACTAACATTTCAGGTCCTTACTTTGATCTCCAGTATGTTTTTTCATAATATCATATATGCGTCAATTCTTGATTCACTCTTGAAGCTTAAGGAAAGAGATTTTGCATTCTATGTTCAAATCCATTTAAATTTTATTTAGGCATTCTTTTGCATTCTATATCAACATGCTTTTAAAATAAAAGAACTTGTGCTGAAACTGTGCTATGGAGTGAACACTATAAAAACATTTTGTAAACTACGTTCTTTTGGTTAATATCTTATACAACCTCTTAAATAGACATATTTACTACAAGATACCTTAGATTAAAGAATTTAATACACCACCAAATTTTGTGTTTCTTCAAATGAGGGATACAGTATGCAGTATTTTCTGAAATCATTAGACTATAATGTCTTTTTATTTATTAAAATATCTAGCAGAATGTTACTCCTGGGATTTTTTTTTAAATAAATACATAACTAGATTAATGGCATGATATTTCTAAAAGAAGATAGTACTTGTTTACTATTGAACAACTGAAGTTCTTTCTCACCTTATAGAGGAACATCCTTTTCAAAAATGATTGCTATTGCTATCTCAGGTGTGATGTATGATTGGAGCTGACATTTGGAGGACATGTAAGATTTATATTTTATGTCCGAACTCTAATAAGCCACTCAAAAGCTGTATTTTTGCAGCTTTCATTAAAACAATTATTTTAGTTACCTTTTTCACAAAATAAAATCTCCACTAGCTTCAGAAAATATTTACCTGCAATAATGGTATTTATTACATTTCACAAATAAGAGTCATGTTTTCTTAAATCTTGCATTAAAAACCTGCTACCACACCAAAGTCTGTTTTTTTTCAATGACCAAATGTATTTTTCTTTCCATATGCAGACCTGGCCTCTAGCATTTTCATTTTATTATTCACACCAAAGAATTAAAAATCCTATTGGTTTGTAACTTCTATCTAAAATATCTCTGCCTTGTCAAGCAATTGAGATAAATGAGTTTCATTCTCTTTCTTCTGAGCTGCGTTGGTGGACATTTATAATATTATCCTTCCTTTCAGACACGATTCATTAATGAGGCATACTCAAGTCAAAACAGGGCAAGAAAAAGTTTTTCTATTTCTTTTATCTTTTTGTTGGTTTATGTTATAAGCTAAGGTAATAATACTAGTTTTGACTTTGGGGATTGAAGGTATCTGATGTAAAATATTTATTTGTTTTCTTTTTGTTCGACAACATTTAGTGGCTTTCTTGAAAGTGAATGCAACATCAAAGCCCATGTGCATTTCCCAAATGTGTTTTTATTCTGATAATTTTGGGCATTTTCTAGATGACATGCTAGCAGCTAGAAATATCTTTTTAAAAATTTCCTTTTTGCAGTCACACCACTGTCTTCACTCTTTCCAAAATTATGTGTTTTGTATTCTTTGTAATGTCAAAAAACAGTAGAAAAGAAAAATTGCTAAACAGCCACAGGAAGTGAAAGTCCAAGATCTGGCTGATATTAGACTACAGTATTTTGACTTCTTGCCACAAATACCAGTCCCTTTTGTACCTTGCTTGACATCCTGGAGTGACTGGAATTATATTTACCCTTCTAGTAACAACTATAAAATTATCAACAGGTAGAAGGCAGTTGTTTTCAAGGATGGGGCCAAAGTTAATAGTGAAATGTGATACTTGAACTAAAAGAAATCCACACTTAGAGTGGATTTCTGCCTGATGGGATCTGCCAAATGACAACATAAGGAAGTAGAGTCCAAGGAGAGAGAGCGTTCTTGCTTAACTAAAAAGGGACCTGTTGGAGCCTGAACTACTGCAGTGGATAATATTTGTGAGGCAATGTCCCAGACGGGGGAGCTCAGGGTCAGGATTGCCAGAGACCTGGGCGGGGTTTACCTCTAGCAATTTGTCCAAGAGTGTATCCACACCTGGCCGGGCAAGACTCCGCACGGCCAAGCAGAGAACAGATGCTATGCGGCTAAGGGGTCAAGAGAAATATCAGATTCTCTAAAGCCTGGGCATTGGTGACCTACCCTAAAAAGAGACTGTAAAGACCTCACTATGATCCTTGAGTGTTCGACTGACAATCCAGAAATGACATCACTTCAAAGTAAGGATTATACCCTAGAGTGAGTTCAATATCAGAATAAATTTTACTTAACACAGGGTGAAGCCAAGTTTGACAAGATCAAGAAAATTTGCCTCTAGTAACTTATGTTTCTGCTAGACCAAACTCAATACACCTTAAAGGAAGAAAACATATTTTAAGCTCCTTATATCTTGTCTTCTACAATATCTAGCATTTACCAACAACACAACACAAAATGAAACATTAGACTTGCACTTAAAGTCAAAGGATGGGAGAAGTATTCAATGGAAATTGAATGTAATATGTCACAGATATTGCGGTTAGTAGACAAAAACTTAAATATGTTCAAGGGCATAAAAATGGAGTGTGATAACTATATAAATTATAAGAATATATCAAATTAAATTTAGAGGATGAAAAGTGCAATGGGTACAATGAAAAATTACCAAAACAAGATTAAGATCCAGTTGGAAAGTAGATAAGAAAATGTCAGTGGAAAAAAAAAAGACAAATAAAAAAAATCATTCACCTAAAATTCATAGGGAAAAGGACTGAAAATAATTAAATTCAGTGTCAGTGATTTGGGGATATAATAGCCTGACCTAAGCATTGTTGGAGACTGACAAAGGGAGAAAGTAGAGAGTTGTAAAAGAAAACAATATTTTAACAAACATCTTAAGCAACTGGAAAACATCTTTTTGTAAAATTTTATTTTGTAAAAGAAAATATAAATATAAATCCTAAAAAAAAAAAACAAAGTTAGAAACACCTAAATATCCATTTAAGAAAATGGCAAAATTATACTTCATTTAAAAAAGAATCTATTATAGGTAATACTTCATTGCAGTTAATATAGAAACATTTCCAAAGGACATTGCTGTGTTTAAAAATAAAGTGCAGACTCTGATTTCAGCTCCAGAATGTAAAAAGCTTGGAAGTCATTACTTCTGTCCTTACAACAACAAAAAATTGGACATACTGGAAAAAAAAATTGTGGAGCCAATAGAAATGAGGTCACTGGGCAAACTACCATCCTGAAATCAGGAGACACAGATTTATCCACAAACACACCACCAAGACCTTACATATCACAAACACAGAGGACTGCAATGCCAATTTTGATAGATTTTTGGAGGCTCGGTATAAATTAGTGTGAGAGTGAGGAACTCCCGAGAATAACAGTATTAGTGGGTTCTCCATAGTTCCACGAGCTTTATCTCTAGGAACCCGTCATGTTCTTACAGTGAATATTCAGAATGATTCCCATGCAGGATAGAAAATATTATTAGTTCTAAAATAGGCTCAAAATCCCCATAGTGCTTTCCCTCTAAGAGTGAGAACAAGGCAAGGATATTCTCTTCCCCACTTCTATTCAACATCATACTAGAAGTCCCAGCTAATGTAATAGGATTTAAAATAAAAAAGAACAGATGAAAGGCATACATATTAGGATGGAAAAAAAATGCAACTTACTTTGTTCACAAATGGCATAATTGTCTATGGTGGAAATTCAAAATGTTGCAGTCATTTTGTAAGATAGTTTGGTAGTTTCTTACAAAGCTACATACAGCTTTACTTTATGACCCAACAATCATACTCCTAGGTATTACTCGATTTACTTGAAAACTTATGTTTACACATAAATTCTATTCAGAATTGGCAAAAACTTGTAAGCAACCTAGATGTCCTTCAGTGGGTTAATGGATAACTAAATTGTAATACATCGTCATAATGGAATATTATTCAGCACTAAAAAGAAGTATGCCATCAAGCCATGGAAAGAGATGGATGAATGGTAAAGCTATGTTTTGTGAGAGAAGACAGCTCAGAAAGACTAACTGTATTACTCCATTTATATTATATTCAGAAAAAGCAACAACAAGGATGGTAAACATATAACTGATTGCCAGAGGTTTGGGGATGTGGGATTTTAATATGTAAATCACAGGAGTTTGGGGGAGGCAGCGAAAGTATTTTTTATAATAACTCATGTTGTGTGGATAGCACTATGCATAGGTGAAGACCCACAGAAATCGACAGCACAAAGAATGAACATTCAAGTATGCAAATTTAAAAAATGATATAGGAAGCTGGGGCAATTCAGGATGGAACATAAACAGTCGCAAAATAATCTAACTGTACATATTTAAAATATGCGATACAGTTTCACTAAAGGGGTTGGGAGGAAATTGCGGACCTCTGTAACTTTGGAAATGAGCCTGAAGCCAGGGAGAAGTGTGTTTTCGCTGTTCTCTAGTTGATGTTGTTTCCCATGGGGTTACAGGTGATCCAAAGGTCAAAGTCATCAAAAGCAAAGCCTGAGAAACCACGTTTAGCTAAGAGAAGCTAAAGGAGACATGACAAATAAACACAGCATCGTATTCCAGCACGGATCCTATAGTAGAATAAAGGACATCAAATTAAAAACTAAGGAAATATCAATACCTGTGTATAAACTTTAGTTAGTAACAGTGGATTAGTATTGGTTCATGAACTGTGATGAAATATGCCGCAGTAATGTAAGAAGTTAGTAAAGGAAACTAGGTTTAGGGTATGCAGAAATCCTCTTTGTACCATCTTTCCAATTTTTCTGTGAACCTATAACTATTCTAAAATACATATTTTGTTTAGAAAAGCACTTAGGAGAAATATATAGCAGGCCATGGTTTATTAGAAAATATTATCACATAAAATCAATCCTTAATTTTTCCATTCAACAGCTGGACGTGTATTTCTGTGCACATAGGCTTGCGTGTATGCATGTTTAAATGTGGAGGAAAATATTATGAAGGTATTGACAAATACCAAATATTTGTTCTTATAGGAAATTTGGAAATAACGGCATGATTAAAATAAAACCTTAACGATATCCATAATGTTTCCCAAATGTATGGCGAATAATGCAATGAATTACTTAAGTGATCTTTTCTTTGAAAAAAATGAAGGGGCATTGTACTTAGAGCCAAAGTATGTGGGCCTAAACCCCATATTAGTCTTCATTAGCTGCCTGGTTCTGAATGATTCTCAAACTGTTTTTTTCTCCTCTGGGAAATGCAAACGATATTTCCATTAATACTGCAGCACTCTACAGGGCAACCCTCAGCTTCTCCCAAAGAGCCCCCACATATGGGTTTTCTCAGATCTCACTGCTTTCGCAAATTACTTTCAGATTGAGAGATCTATAACAGAGCAGGTTTAGGGTGCTCAAGGTCCCTGGATGGGTAGTAGGTGGAGGAACTGAGATGACAGACTGATGGAAAGCTCACAGGTTGCCTTTACACCTCAGAAAATGCTTCTGAAAATTGATAGTATTGTCTAGTGCATGTTTCAAGTACCCATGTTCTATACTTATATACAACTATCCAGAGTCTATTGTAACTCAACATTATATACAAAAGTGCCTGTTTCATGTATGTAGTTTCATATACAAATTATCCCTCTATAAATGATAGGCATCTAGTCATATATATGTAGATAGATTGCATATATATTTGTGTGTGTGTGTGTGTATAAAGGCTTAATAAACAGACCAAAGCATGAATCTCAGCCAGTGTTACATCTACAATTTTTGTGAAATTACCACTTGTTTTCTTTATATTTCCCTGCAAATCCTAAAACAGCACTGCTTACAACAAAATGGACCACAGAAAACCAGTATCATCTCATAGGATTCTGAAAAATGGCTCAAATGCCTTGAATATTTATGTGATTTATTTTTTATTTTTATTTTTGTTACATAAACATTTATTATAGGATAGCATTGTTTCAAAGTGTGGAGCTTCTAATGCTCTTTCGATTCCTTCAGTCTTCTGATGGTAGACTTGCCTGTGACAGCAGGAGTAGTGTCATCGGTCCAGGCACCACCAGCGACTTTTTTGTTTGTTTATTTGTTTTACAGGAACTATAGTGCCAGATCCCCACAGCTTGCTTCTTCCTCTTGGTTTTTCCACAAAAGGAGCAAGTGTACTTGGCATGCTGGCTGATCTTAATTTTCTTCACCATTTACCTGAAGGAGGTGCCATAACGGTTGCCATATTTACCGATGATTCCAAATTTCTTGGTGCCTTTAGTTATCTCGCTACAAAGTAGCTGTGTGATTTAGTTTACATCCACATCATCACAGGATAGGTATTAATCATGTTTATAAAAACCTAAGCTTATGCATGCCCATTCCAATAAACACATAGTATATAGATAGTACTAAAAGGAAAGGTAAGTTTCCTGAAACAGCATACTGTCATTCCTCAGAGCACATAAATGATTAGTTTCCAAATGAAGCTGAAAACCCAAATTTACTTACTCCACGTTCGGGGTTTTACCAAACATGTTGCAGTTTGGACTATTATGACTTGACTCCTGGAAAGGGAAGTGCTGCTATGATTAGTACATATCACGGGATAATACTCCATTTTCTCCACGTGAGGAGAAGCATTTGCTGTCCGTGGTGTATGGCAGGCCATGTTATCAATGACATGCTTAGCAAGTGGGGCTGGGTGTTCTGATTATCCTGAGCTTTTGGAAGTACAAATCAAAAACCTAATTTCAAAATTTCCAAGTTGTGTAATACTTATCAGAAGGAAATATAGGCCAGTATTAATTTCATGACAGACCAAGCATGAGACATATGAGTGATAAATACAAGCTAAAAGAATTACTAAGGAGGAAACACGGAAATTCTGTAGACAGGTAGATGTAGGGAGGCCAAAAAAAAAAAAAAAAACCCCTTAGTTAATTCTTACATCACTAATAATAAATATGTGTTAGCATATTCTAAAGTGTCTGCTTATTTTAGCATTTGAACCTCTATATTCAGTATGTATCAACATACTGACTGCTTGGAACTAAATAGAGTGATATAATACACATGCTTTTAGGATACAGAATGCAGGACCCTTGCTAAAAATACTGTGCAAGATATACAGATGAAAGGAACATGACCTTATTTATATGCAAAGCCGACAATCTAAACCTTTATCTATCCCTTTGTGGAATATCTGGATATCCACTCTTTCCCCAAACATTGCTCAAGGCGTGGGTGTTTCTTAAAACCACTTTAAATTATTTGAGTCTTTTTTCCAGCATTCTCTTCAAGCAGAGGGAAATCAGGGTCTAATTTATAGCTCTTAAGCTCACTGGAGATTTAAGATACAACAGTCTCAGCTCACTGGCTACTGAATGAAAGCTCCTTTTTTATATTTTAGAAACAAACATTATATTACAATTGTGTTTAGCCCAGCTGGGGAAGCCTAATGTAGCTTGAAATAAATTTTTGTTATAAAGTGGTGACTCTAAGTTGGAATGCCCAGGCTTGCTGTACAGGGGTGTTTACAAAGCCTGGCGCCATCTTGGGAGAGGACAGTGGGAATAAGGTCACGTATAGTAAAGGATTAGAACTATAATTCAGCTGCAGTCACGGCATTTGGTGCACTTTGTCCGAGGCTCTGTTTCTGTGCCAGACTTCCCCTTCCGTCCACTATTGTTACCTTGAGCTTCTTTGGTTTCCATAGTAATACCCCCAAGGGAATTCCTATTCTACTTGTTGTTGAGTATAGGGCTTTTGATTTCTGGTCTCACTCTGTGTCATAAGCCTATTTTATGCTGAATGGCACTGAAAGGTATGAGGGAATCTATTTGAAAAATCAGTCAGTCAGTCTTCTCTATTTTCAAAATAGGATAAAGCTTGAGTTCTGAAAAGTAGCAATTTTTCTAAAATAATCAGAAGAAATCTTTAAGGGCACACAGTCCTGGATACTTTCCTAACAGAAGCTGAAAAAAAGCTTTTAGTCAGGTATTTAAAAATCACTTCAAAGTAATAAAAATATGTATCTATACATATGATTAGCTAAACTCTTTGGTTAGTGGTTACTGATGAGCTCATCATATAATGAAAATACTAATTTTCTTTTAAAAAATAAAATCAGTAAATCTTAGAGAAAAATAATCACCGTAAAGACTACTGTGCGAGGCAGTGCAGAACAGCATGGAACAGGATGGGAGGGATGAAACTGAACCACTTGGGTGCCCGTCCTGGGATTTAACCAGAACCCGTGGCCTTTGGCGAATCTGTTCACCTTTCTAGGTCTGCACTCTGCTTTCTCAGCACCATGTTAAAGTATGTACTAAACACACGCTGTGCATTCAATAGGTGCTATTATTTTCTCTATTTTAAATGGGTAAACTAAGGCACAGAGAGCCTAGATAACACAGCCAGGGTCACACAATTAATAGGAAGCATAATCCTCTTAATTAGCTTTCAAACAAAGCCCATACTAGGGTCTGCTTTTGAGACAGTGTATGTCATTTAAACTGAGTAAGGTATGTGTATAGAAAAGTAGACCGAGGTTAAGTAGCTCACTAGGGACACGTAGCTAGTTGGTGGCACCTTTCGGGCATGTATCTCATTTTCTTTTCACAAACACACAAAGATATTGTTAGAATATCTATAGATTTTAATACTCAACTATGCTCCATTCTTTATGAAAAATTTTAAAAAGCAAGCACTATATATTTTTTCAAAGAAAAATAAGTGCAACATTGTAAATGTACATTTCACATTTCCTTAAACTGGAAAACATTAAAGAGGAAATTTAATTTTAATCTTACTCTCAGTATTCATTTTCGATAGTAAATAATTATTCATTTAGGATAAAGAATATGTATCAACCCTTGTGAGAGTTAGTATGGTTTACTAAATGGTGATTTACATATTTACAAGTGCGTTACACATCCCTGGTGCACCTCCCTCCCCCCAAAATTCGGCACCACTTATCTTTTACTCTGGGCACTTTTGCTGTGACCAGCTTCATTCAGCCATGGCCCAGTTTTGCCTCAACTGTGCCTCCTCTTACTGCCTCAGCTTGTTTCTGAGGCTTCTGGCTTTGTCTGGAAACGGCCGACATTCATGTGTCTCTAATTTAGAAGTGCACTGTTAGACGAATGTGGGGATAACGTTCGTCTCTGTTAGCATTACTTCACCAAATACCTGACATGCAGAAACCCATGCAATGACATGCGGCTAGAAGGCCCCGATGCCCTGTGTTGTGCACTTGCCCTTATTTCTACCTGTATGAGAAGGGTACGTGCTATTTTCAAAATTTGTACAGATGCTCTTACACTTAAATAGGTTTAAGTTGAAGTTCTTTTCAAATAATCAACTGAAAGGTACCACAGGGTGGAGCCAAAGTAGGTTTACAGTTGTTCTTATGGAAAAATCATACAGTAATTAATAAAGAATATGCAAGAATGAACTCCGCTGTTTTGCATACTCACAACTGTAGACCTACTTTTACTTCAGAGCCTGTATTTATAAAACTCATATTTGATGCTGTGCTTTGGACTAAAAAAATGAACACACACACACATTCTTCAAAATATTATTAATCAATTTTAAAATGTGTATATCTGTGCATATATTATGTATACATATAGTATATAATAGCACTTATTAACAAGGAAAATAATGTTTTATTATTTGTTAAACCTGTACTTCTGGACTATATTAGATCCAAATTACAGGAGATCACGAGTTAGAAACCAGCTGAAAGTTTCCTCATTTCCTGCTCACCCAGTGCAGGACTGAGTCCAAAAGGCAAGGTCCAAAATCTCAGCCTGGCTTTCAGGTGTTTGTGGGCTTTTTCATCAGCTGAATATTTGTGAGCCTCAGAGCAAGCATCTCTCAGTTTGTGGCTAAGGGCCAGTGACAAAAGTGTCATGCTTGCTGACTGCTCAAAGCTAAATTGCTCATGTCCAGAGTGAGAGGTGGTGGGAAAAAGTAGGCCACAGTCTGTCCACCTTTATGGCTTTTCTCAAAGTAAAGAGAAAGTGAGGATCTTTGGTAAAATCCAAAAACAATTTTACTTTTTCTTATGTTGGACATTGAAAGGCTGGTTTTTCCCAGTTACTAAAGTGTGAATGAGAATATATGTGATTTCTAAAGAAATGTGCTTCAAGCACAAAGTATTTAGGTATTTTGTGTCCGCTGATTCTGAGGACAGGCGGCCTATTTTGGTAAGCTGATACTGATTAGTGCACATCTTTAACAGAATTAATAATAGTGCTAAACAATCTGAAGAAACTTTTTAAACATTTATGGACCATAACACTGTGTTCCAGGCATTCATATCAACTCTTCACATCTAGTGTCTAGTTAGTCCTCATCCATCCTATGGGTTAGATGTATTATTCTTGTGTTAAACATCACAGTATGTTATTGGCGTTCTTCTAAAATTCTACTTTTGAAGTTCTAGAGATTGCTCCAACACCGAGATAGGTATATTGTTAGTATTCTTTTCAATATGAGAAAAAGCAAAGCACACAAGGATTAAATTATATCCTTAAGGTCACATAGCAAGTAAGATATGGAACCGTGCTGGAAGCTGAGTGGTCTGGCCACAGAACCTATAGCATTATTCATTGAGCTGTAGGACTCAAGACTGTCAATGAACAAGAGTTCTGAGACGATTTGTGTCATTTCATGCAAAGTGTAGAGCATTAGGTTGTGAGTTATGGAATGTTAGGTTCCTCGTAGAAATTTTTTCTAACTCATTTCCTGTAAAAATGTACACAAAATGCAGACAATAATAGAAATTTTTCATTATTTTCATTTTTTTTGCTTTTTGCATTTCAAATTCTCTACAATAAACATAACTAGCTTTTTTTTTTTTTTTAAATCCTCACCCAAAGGCATGCTTATTGATTTTAGAGAGGGAAAGGAAAGGAGAGAAACATTGATTAGTTACCTCTTTACATGCCCTGGTTGGGGACTGAACCCACAACTAAGGGTTTTAGGCATGTGCCCTGGCCTGGAATCAAACTCGTGACCCTCTGGTCCACTGGACAATGCTCCAACCAACTAAGCCACACCGGTCAAGACAACATGGTTAGCTTTGCAGTGAAACTATCATCAAAATGTATTTAAGTGTTATAAAGCTTTGGCATAAATCAAAATGAATAAAATCTGTAAAACATAAAAGCTAAATTTTATTTATATTTATTAAAATATATTCATGTTTTAATTATTTTAAATTTTATAAGTTGTATAATAGGTAGCATATATATATATTTAATATCCAACCATATATATCTCAATGGAATATTAAAATACTAAACTTACAGATTTAATGTTCTTTTCTTGAATTTTATCATGACTTTTGACTTTTTTTGCTGTATTTTTGTCATAACTGACCTCATGTTGTAAAAGTTATTAACAAAAAATCTAAATTTTATGTCATAACTATATATGCAAGTTACTTAAACACCTGATACAAAATCTCTTACTATAGCTGATAATTTATAATCAATCTCTCTTGACATTACGTTCCATGTAAATGAATGTTGTGTACTTATATCTTAAGACCACATTTTGATCTTAATAATAATTAAAAGATAGTGTATCAGTAATTTTCTTCCATCACAAAACCCTAGTGTTATCTACCCCTTATTCCATCTCCCCCCCCCCAATTATTTATGTACAGGAGAAAAATTTCAAGGTACAAATTCATTCCGTTTAATTAATATATTTGTTTCAATTTTTTGCTAACAAGTTAATTTTTATATAGAGTCCCCATGTCAATATGTGCCAAGATTTACATGTCAATTCAATTAGTATTCTCTTCACCATTCTTGGGTTCTGCCTACATTGCATTATCCAGTGTTGGGACAGAAATATAATTTTTAGTCCATTAGTTTTTTGTCAAAGTATTATTATTTTATGCCCCTCCCCCTGACCTTCATGTCTCTCCAGAGACTCATATGTTTCTCTTTGGCCACTGGGAACTCAATGAGGTTATTTTGGGGGCTTCACGGCCCTTGTTTTCTTTTTGGGCACATGAGAAATTATTCTACTACAATAACTGTTCACCTAACATTTTTTATAGCTTCCTGGAAACTGTGACTATAAGTGAAATGGCAATAACAAAACTGATTTTACCACGGGCTAATTGGTATAAACAACAGTTGAGCTATGGCACATTTCTGTTCACAAATAAAGACCCAAAACATTTAACATTAAACATTGAAATTAATGTAAGCTGTACATACATTTAAGAAAAATTAATAGCCTTTGCCAGTGTGGCTCAGTTGGTTGGAGCAGCGTCCTGTAAACAAAAGGTCAGGGCACATGCCTAGGTTGTGGGTTCAGTTCCTGGTTGGTGCATGTACAAGATGTAACCAATCAGTGTTTTTCCGTCTCACATCAATTTTTCTCCCTCTCTCTCTCCCTCCCTTCCCTTCTCTCTAAAATAAATAAGCACATCTTTGGGGGAATTGATTTTTTTCCCTCATCAATGTTATAAAAAGTCATTGAACAAAAACTATGTTATTCAAGGACCTGCTGTACTTTCTGGTAATTATCAAGACAAGAAGAATTTCCATGAGTTTCCTTTTCAAGTCAACTGCCTGAACATATCACTAAGCCATTTTCTTTGGCCCCCATGATATACTGTACTCAGAAAATGTGGAACTTTATTTTTATGATTTGGGGCCGCACAAAAGCAGAGAGTTCTGTTCTACTTTGCTTTTAGCTCCCTTGACCTAATCTACTGGTCACATAGACCAGTAGAAGCAATCATTTATTTGTGCTCTGAGTTATCACTGGCATAAAGCTGCATATACATGAAATGAATGGATTTTTCCTCAATGTATAAACAGATAATATTTTCTTTGAATTCCTTCCCATTTAATAAAATATAGTAATCTTCCAGTCTTAAATGCTGTGTAATATAACATCATCAAAAGAATAGTACTGGTGAAACTTAAGTTTCTTTGAGAAGATGTAGATATGGTGAAATCACATGACAATATATTTTCTTGATTGACTAATCCATACATTTATAATTTCTTTTGAATCAATATATTAACATAATATACCAATCTTAAAATTGCAATGGTTTATTTATAGATAACATTGTCTTCCCAGTATGTCACAGACTAGTGACTATGTTTCTAATAGAGACTTGAGTCCCTCAGTATGAGATAGGAAATTCTAACATGTTTGAGGTTAAAAGGCCAGAATAATTCACTATCTAATAAAAAAGACTAAACTTACAGAAGAATGGTAGTTAAAATTCTCTGTGTAAAATAGAAGCCATTATATTTATTGAAGGATTTAAATTATATTTATAAAATAATAGCCTCCGAGCTTAGTTATAACCCACAGAAGGAACTAAGAGTCCTGCGAGCCACTTACATTAAATGGATCATCGAATGTTGGATAGTGTGTGTTTTTTATCCGCAGACATGGTACCTATGTGCCCAGGCTTCTGTGTCACACTTTATTTATAAGTTACAAGACTGTCTTTTTTTTTTTTTTGCCCAAGTGGGAGAAAAATGCAGAGAACAGCTAAAAATATAAAAGTCCTTTTACAAGATTAGACAGCTGTCAGAAGGAAGGGGGATTTGGAGCTGGTTAAAAGGGTGAAAGGATTAAGCAAAGCAAACCAAACCAAATAAACAAACAAAAACTTCATAGGCAAGGACGGACAACAGTATGGTGACTACCAGAGGAAAAGAGGGGGTTGGCGGAGGTAGAAGAGGGTATTGGGGGGATAAACAGTAATGGGAGGAGACTCAAACTGGGGTGGTGAACACACAGTACAACATACAGATGACGTATTATAGAAATGTACACCCGAAACCTATATAATTGTATTAACAATGTCACCGCAATAAATTCAATAACAAAGAAAAAAAGATTAAACTGAATTAGAGAATTTGTCACTTATGTCTTTACAGGTGAAAACTAAAAGGAAACATCACAAAGGAATGTAGTGGGTGAATATTACATGCTCACCAATTCCTAATCATTAATATATGAGGTGATTTTTTGAGGCAATGTCAAAATGAAGACAAATAAAAATAAAATAAAATAAAATAAAATTACTCTTCTAAATCACAAAAGATAGCGTGAGGGTGAACAAGAAATGAATTCAATTATTCGAAGTGGGCATTCAAGGAATGAGCTGTTTTATATGGTATGAGAAGGTAGAGATGCTTGGAGTTGTAGTTATCTAACTGAACTGTTTA
Organism: Mormoops blainvillei; assembly: GCA_004026545.1. NCBI lineage: Eukaryota > Metazoa > Chordata > Mammalia > Chiroptera > Mormoopidae > Mormoops > Mormoops blainvillei. The sequence continues at coordinate 250,178 of PVJD01001142.1, forward strand.
TCTAAATATATATACACATTTCATTTATACATTTACATGTAATTTAGCTACCATAATTACTAATAATGTTGGGTTTATATACACCATATTATTCTTCATTTTGTGTAGGTTTTAACTGTTTTCTCTTTCATTTTGCTTTTTGTTGTATTTAGATTAATCAAACGTTTCTATGATTTTTTCTGTTCCTTTATTTGTTATTATACTTTCTTTTACTATCTCTTTACTGGTTACCCTACAGATTAGTATGTACATTCTTTATATATTAATGTCTGATACAAATAATTTAGTTTATCATTTCTAGCCTGCTTAATTAGTAGGAAACTTAAATTTCCACCTTTTGCATTATTTTCTCATGCATTTTAGCTTTTATACACATAACTTAAATTTCACAGGACAGTCAATAGTTTATATGTATACATAGATTTACCTTTTATATTGATCTTTATTATCTTGTCAATGCCCATGTTACTGTTGAAATAATTTCCATCTTTTACTGCAGAGGTACTGGCAACAGATTCTTTCCATCTTAGTTTATCTTAAAATATCTTATTTTATCTATCTTTTTGGAGGACATTTTCTCTAGGTATGCAATTCTAGGTTGGCAGTTATATTCTTTCAGAAATTTAAAAAGGTATTACATTTCCTTCCGTCTTTCCTTATTTCTGTTGGAGTGTCAGCTGCTAATCTTGTTTTTGCTTCATTGAAGGCAATGTGCTTTGTTTTCTCTAGTGGCTTTCAGGTTTTCCCCCCCTTGTTTTTGGTTTTTAACATTTATACTATAATGTTCTTGAGAGGTTATCTTTGTATTTATGCTGTTTCTGGTTTGCTGCATTCACTGGACCTGTGGATCAGTATTTTTTTCCTTTTAGAGATATCTTTCACATATCTCTTAAACTCGTTCTTTTCATTACATCTCTCTCTCTCTGTGTCTTTCTATGTCTGTTTTTCTATATATCTATGTTTCATTTTGTATATTTTCTATTAACCTGTGTTTAATTTCATTAATTTGGTGTTATTCTTTGTCCAATATTTTGTCAAACACTTAGACTTTCTGATGTCATAGATACATGAAAGGAGGTATTCCTTCAAAATAAAGCAGGGTACCCACTGAAGTTAGTTAAGTTCCTACCCTCCTCCCCCAGAAACTGAAGTGTAAGGTCGCTATCTTCCTTGATGATAGTATTTCAAAGGATGGCCCTTAGTCCCTTGAGAAAGACAGCCATCTTATAAAACTAGCAAAGACTTTTTAAAAATTTACATGTGAAAGTACAGAAAAAGAATTTGCATTTACAAGTCTCCTAAAGAAGTGCTTTAAAGAAATGAAGATGAAGGACCTAGAGGCAGGAGGGAAGCTGTTAATCTTTGTTCCAGCTGAAGGAAATGTGAAGGCCTCTCAGCCAGTATCCTAGTAAAGCTGGGTATTAGATTATCCTAGCCACAAATATTTAAGATGTCCCTTCATGGAATTTATAATTAATCTCAATCTCTATTGATACTAAATATTTTTTTATTGTGTATTGGTAGCATCATTTGTTTAACAGTTCCTTGCTACTGGAACATTTCCTTCATCTTTCATTTTTCTATTTTTAAAGTTCTGTAACAGTCCTAGAAGTGCTTTGAACTCTCTCCCTATGTTACCCATGCCCACTTAGAACATCCATCTCTATAAATAGCCTGGCTTAATGTGGACCCCATATCTTGAGTCTGCCCAAAATTATCCCACATCTAAGTTTATGGATAACTATATTGAATGGAATCTGATGGAAAAGAATTTTATTCCTGTGCTCTAAATTCTTAAGAAATTAAGATAATTTCTTAATCTAAAATAAGTCATGAACTGTTCCAAATGGATTCCTCTTATGAATTAGATTTGGGACAATGACGGAGTGTTGACACTTAATTGTGAGGAGCTATCCTATACTCAAAAGTTATGATACTTAGCAGAGACAGATTTGTCTTCTCTACAATATTTTGCCCTTTGAAAACATAAGAGTCACAAATGGGACCTCAGATTAAAACAGCTTGTTTCTCCCATGCTTTGCACTATTTGAACATAAAAAAAGTTTTTGAATGTGTGTTCAAACAAAAGTAGATATTGTTTCTCAAAAAGTATCCTGTTTTTATTTTTTGCTGAATAAATAATAATGAAAGTATGAATGAATAAACTATATGTCTAAAATTAATTCTTAGTTTACCTTTATTATTTTAATAATAAGTGAATAAATAAATTTCCCAGTGTCTCTAGTTTGTGTTTGGTGAAAGACTTGCTTAAAATGAAAAGCATTTTCCAAGTTTACTATTTATTTTCATCATTTTATTTATTTATTTAAAAAATTTTATTGTTGTTCAAGTACAGTTTTGTCTATTTTCCCCCACCACTCCACTCTCCTCCACCCTGGGCCCCACCCCACCCCACCTTGACTTTGTCCATGAGTCCCCCAAATATCTTCTTTGACCACCCTTCCCCTGTTCTCCCCCACCCCAGTCTTCCTATCCCCCTTCTCCTCTGTTCACTATCAGTTTGTTCTTCACTTCAAGGTCTCTGGTTACATTTAACTTGCTTGTTTGTTTTGTTGATTTGTCTCCACTATGTGTTGCGGATGGTGGGAGCTCCTTCTTTCCTTCTGCTGCATTCCATTGTGTAAATGTACCACAGTTTTTTTTGATCCACTCATTTACTGATGGGCACCTAGGCTACTTCCAACATGTGGCTATTGTAAATTGTGCTGCTATGAACGTTGGGATACATAGGTTCTTTTGAATTGTTATTTCCGGATTTTTAGGGTATAATCCCAGCAATGGAATTACCGGGTCAAAAGACAGTTCCATTTTTAGTTTTCTGAGGTAATTCCGTACAGTTTTCCACAGTGGCTGCACCAGTCTGCATTCCCACCAGCAGTGTACTAGAGTTACCTTTTCTCCACAACCTCATCAGCACTTGTTGTTTGTTGATTTGGTTATGATGGCTGTTCTGTCTGGTGTGAAGTGATATCTCATTGTGGTTTTACTTTGCATCTCTCTGATGGTTAGTGATGCTGAGCATCCTTTCATATGTCTCTGGGCCCTGTGTATGTCTTCCTTGGAGAAGTGTCTGTTCAGGTCCTTTACCTGGTTCATAACTGGGGTATTTGTCTTCCTAGAGTGGAGTCATGCAAGGCAGTTCTGAGAGGGAAGTTCAGAGCAATGCAGACCTACCTGAAAAATATAGAAACATTTCAAATAAAAACCTAACACAGCATCTATAAGAACTGGAGAAACAACAACAAACAAAGCCCAGAGCGAGTAGAAGGAAGGAAATAACCAAGTTCAGAGCAGGATTAAACGACATAGAGACTAAGAGAACAACTCAAAGGATCAATAAATCCAGGAGCTGGTTCTTTGAAAAGATAAACAAAATCGACAAGCCTTTAGGCAGACTCTTCCAGAAAAAAAGCGAGAGGACCCAAATAAATAAAATCAGAAATGAAAGGTATCACAACTGATAGTACAGAAATACAAAGGACTCTAAGAAATTACTACAAAGAACTATAGCAAAGAAATTTGAAAACCTGGGCGAAATGGACAAATTCCTGGAAAAATATAATCTTCCAAGACCGAATGAAGAAGAAGCAGAAAGCCTGAATAGACTGATAACAGCTGGTGAAATTGAAGCAGTAATCAAAAAACTCCTGGCACACAAAAGCACTGGACCGGATGGTTTCCAAGGAGAGTTCTGCAAGTTTACTATTTTTAAAAAAACGAAATTTCTTTTCTTGGTTAATTCATATAGCTGTATACACTCAATAATTACAGTTTTCATCTGGAGCAGAAATATATATTGAATTGAATACATCTATAGAGTGCATCAGATGATGGTGACTATCTCAAATATACCCAATTCTATTGCCTTGTGTAAATTTCTTTTAGAGAGGAGGTTGGAAGCAATTGTTAAACTCATTGGAAAAATAAAAACAACACATTTCCAGGTTAATCAGCTGGAACATAATGTAAAATATAGGCTCCTGGGCATATGATGTCATATGTAGGTCTCAAATTTTTTATTGCAGTTAAAAAATAAAAGTTATTCATAAAGTTAAATGGTCCTCTACCACTCCGATTCTTGAAAATAAAGTTTGCCATGGTTTTTGTTTTGGGACTGGGAAGAGCACCTTAAAAGAACCTTGTCAAATTCACAGAGAGGGACCCCGGCAGCTTGCTGTGATCAGTTGCGCCTCACTACTCCACTTTAACTAATTTAACAGCGTGTTTAAAGTGAAGCATACTTTCAAACTGGCAGCCTGTCAGGCAGGTTCGAAAATAACTGTCATTAGCACAGACAGCTTAAGCTGGTCAGCAGGTGTTGTTCTCGGTGTTCCTTAATTTTCTCATGTTTATTGAGTTATTATTGGGAGATGGGGCTAAACAAATAATAAACAGTGCAAATTACCATATCTCATTTTAACACTTAATTGAAAAGGGCCTGAAGGTTCATAGTAACAAATATGCTCGTACTAATAATTTCACAATACACTCATTAGTGCTCTAGGAATATAAATTCTATCTGATACATGTTTGTTCTCCTTCTGAAAGGTAGGCATGACCATTAATAACTGATTAGAAAATTACACTTGGATTACGAAAAGCCAACTACTTAAAATCTACAGTTTGGACAAAAAAGGAAAAAGGACTCATGGATTTGGGACAATGGTGTGGTGATTTTTGGTGGGAGGAGGGTATAAGGAGACTAAATGGTAATGGAAAAATATAATAAGGATTAAATTAAAAAATAAAGAAAATCTACAGTTTCACAATCTTGCAATGGGAAATATGTTCCAAAGTCAAGATCAGTACTGAAATCAATTTATTGTGGTAGTAGTTATTGATTCTAAAGTGATTTTTTTAACTGACATATTTTATGACTTGACAACTCACACCGAAGCACCAAATTAATCACTTTAGCCTTTTACCAAATACCTCCGTTTATTGCTTTGCACAACAAGCCTTCCTCATTGAAAAACCTCCAGCGTGTTGGGGTTAGCAATGGGAACAAGGAAATTTTTTTTTTACATGCTGGAATTCATAACGACTTCTAAAAAAGACTGATTTTCTAAATCATTCAGTTTAGTTTATTCCACTTCTACTTAATAATGTGAAGACATTGTTCCTATCATTTTTCTAAATAAACTGAAATGTCTAAGTAAAGAATTTAAGCCTGTTTGAAATACCTTATATAGAGAAAGCTATCATTTACAAAGTTTAAAGACTGTAAGATTAGGCAAAGTACAATTACAAGGTGATGACTAGAGATTCCAGATATTTAAAAGGTTGAGACTGGATTTCCAAAAATGTGAAGATATCTCACTGAGTACTATGGGCATTGGTTAAGGACCAGGAAACATGATTCCTTTGCACTGGACTATCGTGACATAAAATAACAACTACCTAGAACATATTTTATAATGCTTTAGAACAAAATATTAAAAGGATCAAGACAATCCAAAAATGAATTAACTTGGAAAATAAAATGTAACATTCGTCAAAGAAAGATAATAAAACCCAGACATAGAAAAATGCAGCACCTGTACTGTCAAAATATAATTTAAATTATGAGACATGTGAATAAGAGGGAAATCATGGCTCATAACCAGGAGAAAGTTTAATCTCAAGAAACACATAAATAATACAGAGATGATAAAATAATCATAAAAGGACTTTAAAAGATTTTATCATTATGTGTCAGGATTCAAAACAAATAAGAAGGATGGTGAATCTAAATACAGAAATAGAAGTAATAAAAAAGAGTAATTGAACATTTACAGAATAAAAATATATCTAAAGTGTAAATCTATAAATTGCTGGAAGCTTTTAATAGCACATCACCTATAGCAAAATCAGTGAACTTCAACAGAGTGCTATAGAAATTATCCAAACTATATAACACCCTAAATACAAGTAATGAACAGGTGTAGTTTGGAATTGAAAACATGTACCATTTACATTAGCATCCCCCAAATATTTAGGTTTAAATGAAGAGAGCATGGATGTTGATAGTGGGGAAGGTCACACATGTGTGAGGGCAGGGGATAATGTAAAATGTCTGTATCTTTTCAATTTTGCTGTGAACCCAAAACCACTATAAAAAAATAAAGTCAAGTCGATAGTTGATAGACAGATTAATAGATAGATAGGTAGATAGATAGATAGGGAGGTAGGTAGATGGATGGATGGATAGATAATTTAAATAGGTGTTTGAATTCCCAATTCTCTGTGGGCACCTGAGCATCAGGAGATCCATTGCTCTCATGTCTGAATCACTGTTGTTACCTGGCATAGTGTTTGGCATGCAGCTAGCTGGCATCCAGCAGTTGTGGGTGAACTGATTCAATATGTTCCGTGATCTAGAGAATACAGGATAGCAGAGTGCTGAAGTGAAGGCAACGGCATGGAATGGATTTCAGGGAAAGCTACATACAGAGGGAAAGTCTTGAGCTAAGTTATGCATCAGTATATCCCCAGACCTTATTTTGCTTCAGAAGAATTTCACCATATAAAAATACTCTCTTCTGCTTGATTCTTTGACACTACACTCCCCTATTTTTTTTTTTTTTTACCATAATTATGACCACTTCTTCTTGGTCATTTTAACTTTCTCCTACTTTTCTTTAGGCTTTAATATTTACATTTTCAGTACTCATTCCTAGGTCCTCTTTTCTCACTTTCTTCACTGTGAGTTCTCTTGGCTATGGCCAAGTTTTCATTATTTTTGTCATTGTTGTTCATCTTCACCCAAGGACACGCTTACTGATTTTAGAGGTGGAGGAAAAGGGAGAGAAACACTGATGAGAGAGAAAACCATTGATCAGTTGCCTCACCCACTGGCCCTGACTAGGGACTGAAACTACAACCTAGGCACGTGCCCCAATTGTGAATAGAATCTGCTGACCGTTTGGTTTCCAGGACCGCTCTCCAACCAACTGAGCACACCCACCAGGCCCCGAGATTTCATTATCAACCAGTCCCCTGCCTCTTCGCTAGCTACTGAACTATTCTTTGTACTTCAGCCAGAGGCAATCCTCTCAAGTCTCAACTCTGATTATGTAACATTCCTACACTCATTTACACATATTTTTACTACCTTCAATCTGCCCTTTACATCAAGATTAAGGTAGTGACAATTGTCAGAAGAGTCTTGCATAATCTATCTCTTAAGCTTAATTTCATTTCACTCCGTAGCTTATCTTTCTGCCCACATTTCCTAATTTGTTGCTGTAACTTCACCTTTTATCATTTAAATCCCTATAAAATTTTCTTTGTAGAATGCAGTACAGGCTAATATTTTTAAAAATAGGATGGATATTTAGTTTTAAAAAATCAAATACACCTTCTTTGACTAGGATTTGACAATTGTAAGTTTAATAACATTCATGTAATTTGGGCCTTTAAGAAAGAATAAATTAACATAGGATTTTCCATGAAAACATTTTGGGATGTTATAAAAGGAACTAAAATGAGAGTACTACTTTACCTCATTATATTATTCCCCAACCAGGAGTTTTTTTGAAATACATATGAGGTCTCTATGTGAGTCAACAGGAGACCTTTTAATTAGCTTTCAAGAATTGCAATAAACAGCCTTTAAAATATTTCAAATATGAAAGAAAGCACTAAAGACATTTACAAAAAGCTTTGAATTTATTGAGAATCAGAGGTGTATTTTTTAGCTAAATAAAATCATCGATATGTATTTGTGTTACAGAGAAAGTACCCGCAAAATCTATAAACAAGGCATTAACTTTTCTTTTGAGAGATAATCAGTCAATTATCAAATAATTCTGTGTAAGCAACCCTGGTCTAGAGTAGTGCTCAGTTCATGTTTGAGTAAGTAGAACATGGGCATTATTACTTTCCCTTCTCCTACATTCCATCTTCATGGGTCACCGTGGTGCTTTACTTGATTTCAACATGTCACCCACATTGGGTGTTGCAAAAGGGACATTATTTTCTCCTCCTCCCCAGGACAAAAGCCTTTGAAGTACAGTGCTGCTGCTGCCCTCAAGAGACTAAATGGAAACCCTCTTGAGTATCACAGTGTTATATTAAATTGCCAAATTATTAGTGTTAGTCCTTCAATATTGATCATTATTATTTTGATGACTATTTTAGGTTCTTTGCATTTCCATTGAAAACTTTACAATCGGCTTAACAACATCAACAAAATAGCTTGCTAGTATTTTGATTTTGATTGTATATAGATTATATATAGATCTATAGATTACTTTTGGAAGTATGGAAGTTTAACAATATTGAATCTTTCAATCTATGAACACAGAATATCTCTTCATTTATTTAGATTTTTGATGACTTACGTCTGTGCTGTATACTTTTCTGCATACAGATCTTATGCATATTTTATTGTATTTATATTCAAAAACTTCATTTTTTGTTGTTATTGTAAATTGTATTACTGGATAATTAAATAGATTTTTACATAGACAATTATGTCATCTGTAAAGAAAGACATTTATTATTCATTATTTCATATTCTCAATATGCATACATTATTTTTCTTTCTTGTGTTATTGAAGTAAAAAGAGCTTCCAGTACAATATTGAAAAAGAGTGGTGCAAGAAGAAATCCTTGGAGTTTAAAGGAAAAACTACTCAGTTTCTCACTATTGAGTATTATATTAGCCACAGTCTTAAAGATGTTTTTATAAAGTTGAGAAATTTCCTCTTCAGTTTTAGTTTGTTTTTTCATGAATCATAGTTATATTTTGTCAAATGAGTTTTCTTCATTAATTGATGTGATCATATATTTTTCTATTTAGCCTGTTATGATGGGTTATATCAATTGATTTTCAAATATTCAACCAGCCTTGCATACCTGGAATACATTTATTTTTAAGAGTTTGAAACTAACTGCATATTCTCACATTTATACTTATTAAAATTATTCTTATTGACTATCTAAATCTCTAAACTGTCTTCATTCTTTATCCATTTTTTAATATCATATATATCATATAGCTTTGTGTATGTGTTCTCTATATCTTGTTATGTTGAGTAAGATAGAGGCTAGGGAAAACTTGGACCCTATGCCAATACTTTCTTCTTCAGGATGAAACCAATTAGCAGGATTCCTTTTTTGCTCCTTTTCTTGGTGTATTTCTTGTTACTTTTTAGGTATGTGAATTTAGACAAGAATTTTACCATAGCTAAACTTTAATGCATGTAAAAGCATACCTGGTACACATTGAGTTGCATTAATAGTAACTGCTAATGCTAATATTTATTTACATATCAGATTTTTATTTTCTAATAGTTCTTCAACATAACCACCTCCACACACTTTGTTGTCTTCATTCACATTGATGCCTGAACACAACTTTGCAATCATTATGAATCTTTATGAACTGTGCACCTTCGGTTTCCTACTCAATGTTTTCTAAACTATCTGTTTGGTAATCTATACCTAGGATTTAAGTTAAACACACCAGTCTAATGAGTTCAACAGTCTGGTAATGTTATATTGTATACATTTTATAGTTTAGACAATAGGTATAGAAAAAGTGTTTCCCCCAGAATATTACAGCTAGTTAGTGGCAGAGCAAGGATTTGGGCCCAAAGCTGACTCTTTTAAATTAAGTCCAAATTTTCTCCCTTTACATTGAGGCAGTTGTGACTTAAAGGAAAAGTGGAATGCACACCTATCAATTCTTTTCTTTGTTTTGGTTTTTAGTATATTTTTCATTTATTTTTCCAAAAATAATTTTATTAACATGCACAAGGATCATTTAAAATTTTGAGTATTGACACACACAGATCATCCTAAGACTCTTAAATCTTACTGATTAAATCTTACTCCCTTCAGCTTTTCTCATCCCAGAAACAGTTCTATAACAAATGGATCCTGACTTTTTTCCAATTTTTTAATTTTTATTGTTGTTCAGTTATAGTTGTCCCCATTCCCTCCCCTCATTGCTCATCCCTGCCTAGTCAAACGCCTGCTCCCAAAGATGAGCCCCACACCACTGTCCTTTTCCGTGTCATTTTCCATACATGTTCCCTTTCTTTCCCCCCTCATTCCTCTTTCCCCTTCCCTCGTCCGTTTGTTCTTTATTTCCTTGTCTCTGGCTCTGTTTTGCTCATTTGTTTGTTTTGTTGATTGGGTTCCACTTCTGGGTGAGATCATATGATATTTGTCTTTCAGTGCCTGGCTTATTTCACTCAGCAGTATACTCTCCAGTCCCATTGTATTTACAAGGCTAACACGGGATGCTTTTTCTTTTTTGACTCTCACTCCACTAACACTTAGTGACCCAGACCAGACCTTTACCACTAACTTTCACTTCCTATAGCCCTAAGGACAACACAGAATCATTTGATTTTTCAATCCAAAATAGTCATTTAAGGAACATGGCACTTCTCTGCCTATCAATAAACTACCTGCATCTTAGACCATGTGGCCTGGATGACAACAAAGGCCCAAAAGCAGTGAGTGAAAAGGCTGCCCATTTGTAGCAGGAAGATTTGTGTGTCATTCTGCTCATGTGGATTCCAATCTGTAGAATTTTTATTTGACCATGCATTAAAAATGAAATCAATAAATTTGAAAAAATACATATAATTGTATATAGTTTTTACGTCAAGAAAATTATTAAGTTAACTATGCAATGGAATCTGCAAATGTCTCTACATTCTATTTAAAGTAAGATATTTTAAAGAAAAATGCACATGCATATACATTACATGTGAAGAAAAAAAGAGATTGACTACTCCCTTACCCATTCCATGTTGAAATAATACTCCTATTCTTTCATATTTTTGAGGGGAAACCCTCTAAAAATAAGACAGAAAAAGTTATAAGCTTTTCTCCCCTCAGTGTGATCTCCTTGTATGTAGGTTTTTCCAGGGTGTAATGTAATATTTATTATTTGAAGCTTAGATTTTTGTTTTTTGTTCATTCTGCCACTGTTTTAAGCACAGGCAAAGATTTGAAGCCATTTGAATGAAATTGTTTGTGTCTAACACACTACATCTTTAAAAGTCCCATTTCTGTTTACTTAATATGCCCAGCCCGTCACTAGGCTGAATTTGACATCTGTGAAATGCCATTTCTTGTCAGTTTTGACTTCTTTACCAGAGGAGAAATTATTATTTTCCTATCACAGAGCTAGATGCCATTTTGACATATTTTAATGTAAATGCCATTTATCTACTCCTATATATTTAAGAATGAGAAATTACAGAAGAAAAGCTCTCCAAACATCCCACTCGATCACGCTCCTATTCCTAAGCTAACACCGTGCTCTCTACTCAGACAAAAATTATCTTTTAAAACTAAATTTTTGTTTCACTTAACTCATGTATGCAGCATTCTCTTCTTGTATGAGGGGCTCATTTATTTTTGGAATTTTGTGAAATGTGAAATTGTACCATAATTGCTCTATATTTCTTTAATCTACTCCTCCAAAATTTTCTTCTTCTTTGCTTTTACCTCATTTGTCATCCTGGTGGTAACCCTGAACCTTGATGCTGTCAAGATTCTCTTGGTCACTTGTATTTATTTATTTATTTATTTATTTATTTATTTATTTATTTATAAGAATGACTATAACAACATAGACTTGAAAATAGATTTTCTACAACCTCTAGAGTTCATCAATGACTGTGGGTTTATATGCTTAAATTATCACATCTAGAATTTTAATTATTTTTGTGTTCAGTCTGTAGGGAGGATGCTGGGAAATTTGGGACACTTGAGCGTAGCTGAATTCATTCTCATTGTCTGAGAGGAAGGGGAGACTGCTAATATAATCAGTTGTCTAGATAAATTATGGGGAAAGGAAACTTTAATCTGCCTTATATAGAATTTTCTGTGATGGCATTCTTCAATGTTTTGATTTCCTTTACATGCAAAAAATTGGAAAATATTTAATTTTTGATTTTTGAGACATTCTTATAATTTTTTGAAATATTTTATTGTTGATTTTTTTTGTTTCTTCATTACTTCCTTGGTGTTTGTTTCAGAGTCCCTAGGACTATCCTCATGTTTTGTGGTCACTAGGAAGACTCGGAAGACTCAGTGTATCATCATACTCTTCAGTATGATTTTCACCAGGAAAAGACGCAAAGCAAAATCAGCAAAAGGAAAACACATAGAATAACCCTCAGAAGAACAAATGAGTGCAAATTTCCACGTGTTTTCTCCCATAAAGTCACAAAGATGTGCATAATTCCTCTGGCATCAAACTGTGACAGTGTGTGTGAAATATTGTCCAATGAGGGAAGCTCATTAGAGTCTGGTGCCCAGGGTTTACAGCGGAGGCTTGTCACATAGGCACCCTCAGCTTATTATGTACCCAAATCCAGATGCCCAGAAGAAAAGCCGGTGTTCAGCATACATCGCATTATTTGTCCCCTCTAGACACAGTGAGCTGCTCTTACAATTTGGGAAAATAAATAGTCAGTGTAGGAATCATTTTTCTGTTTATGTTCTTAGTTAACTAGCCAAGAACCAACCTTGAAAGGAGGCCTGTATAAGGATAGCAGTCTCAGTCCAGCTTTGTTAACTTTTATGGCAATAATGTATAGACAGTTATATTGGACTTTTAAAAAGATGATGTTATATAATTTGTGTTATAAATGCTAGTTATCTAATCTGTTTATAATGGCAAGTATTTATGAGTTATTTTTTTATGATACTATTATTATAATACTCACTTGAAAGTCAATTTCATGTTGATGACATGGATGATTGTAAATCACTGGGTTTTATTTTTGGTTTGTTTGGTTTTTCAACCAATGATATAAGTACTAAGTTAAGAAAAAAATGTGCTTGTCATGGCCTGTTTTCCTCTCTTACCTGTTTCTCTTTGCCTAATAGTATTTCTCAAAGTCTTTCCTGAAGACATCATCCCTCATTGTTCACTCTTTCTTCAGATTGTTTTTGCATTGTTGAATGTAAAAACTGCTGCCATTTTACTAGGAGAGCATCAGCTTTGTGATTGCTCCTTCAGTTGAAAATCCACTATGTGCTTCTTGAGCATGCATCATTTCTTAGTTTCCCGAATCTGTAAAGATTTTATCAACTCACCCATTTTCTATAATTCTATCATCCTATCACTATGCTTGGGTACTTAAGGAAATTTCAATTATTCACTTGAATAGTATGTAATAGGCAAATAAAACCCAGGCATTTATCTATTATGAATAACACCAGAAATTTCCTAAACCAACCTATAACAGTTGGCTACCTTCTAACAGGTAGCTTCCTTCTGCTACCTGACCACCTCCTCCAACCTAGCTGGATCTATATCCCCCGTACTTCCAGCATTCAAGATACTAAGTGCGGGCCTCCATTAACCTTTTATTTTTAACTTCAAATGTAAGAAATCACATGGCTTAATTTCTTTTAACTCCCATAAATGCTAATCATAAAGTAAATTAACTTCTACTCCATAGAATAAACCATATTTATTGTAGCTCTAATTTTCCCATGGTTGTTGACACCTGAACTAGAATAAGAGAAAGCATGCAAAGTCACCGTTGCTAAAAGACACTCCTTTGAACCTTCCATTGCCTTTTTTTTTCAGTCTTGCTTAGTTGGCTCCAATCTGAAGAATTTACAGCCTGAGGAATTTGGCTGGAGTTTGTTTAAGATGGTATTTCATAATTCTTCCACCCAATTTCATTCTTTAACCTACTTAACAGCATAAAATCCAAAATTGTATGCTGAGAAATAATTATGAATTTTGAACTCTGCAAGAGCTTTCTATTTTTATTTTTCTTCTAACTTTGGGTATGTCATTTACATATTTTTTTAACTTTTGAAGTTCATTCACCTCAATCATTAAGGCCTTCCACAGGTTAATATGTAATAAATTATTTATGTAAGCACACATCCAAAACAGTATTATATTTTTTACCTTTTTATTTTATTTTATTTAACTTTTTAATAAAGGCCTAAGAATTATGTTTACTATTTTAAGTAATTATATTAAATATAATAAAACTTGTAAAATGTTAATATCAATACATGCTGTTACATGAATCAAAAAAAGTGGAAATGTTAGTCTTATGAATAAGACTCAATGTATTGATTTTATTGATGATAACATAGGAGGGCTACTTAAGGACATGAGAGGCAGACGATTCTCCTAGGACTTCATCTGTCCTGCTCAGTAATACCTAACACACTTCATTGTAGCACAAAGAAAGACTTACCAGGACTCAAAAATAGGAATTTGAGTTTTACAGGGCCTTTGGAATTCTAACACCATGATTAGAATAAATGAATTGAGAAAGCTGTGCAAGGTACTTCTGTCACTGTTAAATAGTTGGCAAATTTTATTACAGATGCCTCGAGGGAAATCAACAGAAATTTAAGCACTGATTATAGAAAATGAAATCAAACAGCTCTTGAATATTTTGCTTGTGGCTCAGGAAAGACAATGGACTTTCATCAATCATACTTGTCTGTCTTCATAGTTCAAGAGAAGTACATGAAAAATAATATAAACACCAACTAGATTGCAGTAAAATCCTTGAGGTTTATACCAGTCACATGCACTGAAGTGACTAACAAGCCCAGCATAAACTCAAGAAAGGCAAACAAAACTTTAAAAGAATTGTAAGTGATAGTCTGTTAGTGTTATGGCAGAGTTTCCTCTTTCTGACAATAAAATATTGATATAAATGGTATTGGAGGGAGGACTTCCCCTCACAAGGGGCAAGGAATTACAGAATTAAAAAAAAATAGTCTGCCTGATTACTCTTTTTGTATATTAAATGGATGCTGATCTATATTACAAAAATACATTAATAGACTTTTAGCATCCACTGATTCACAGGCCACATAAATTGTTTCTTTGACTGAGTATGTATTATATGATACAAACATTAAAGTGACTAGCCCTGTCCCATCCCATTGTATTACAGACATATAGCCTTTGCTTGTAAAATAGTCTTCAGTATGGATTGAATATTTCCCTTCTATTACATTTTCATTATTTTACTAATTGGCTTCTTCACTGTGTCTTCTAATTTCTTACTCCCCTTTCCTGCTTTGTGTTTCTTCCTGCTTTAGGAAATATTCTACTAACCATTTCAAAGGGAATCATTTGATTGATAGCGCTCTCGGGTATTATATGACTGAACACTCCCTTTGGTTAGTTTCTTACACATGATTTTCTGTAACACTTTTGCTGAAACCATATGGAAAATGTACATATCATAAAAATGCAGCTCTATGAATTTTTACATAGAACCACTATACATATCGAGAAAGGACTGTAATTTGAAACAGGATGCAAAACGAGTATGTATTTGAATGTGTGTATGAATTTTTGTGTATAAAAATCAAACATCACTAGGCACCTTCTTTTACATCTTATTTATAAAATAGTCCATGCAGATTCAAAAGTCATGAAAGGAGCTTTGTAGTTTAAACTAAGGTTTATTTAGTAATAAATAAGTTCTGTACTTGTTACAGCAGAAGCTTTCATGTAAATGAGGAATTCCTTTCCAAACCTGCAATTTTCTGCTGTCATGCTCAGGGCCAAATATGAGTGGGAGAGTATATAAATGGACAAAAATTATCCAGGGTTTAATAAATAATATGAATAAAACATGAGTGATAATTATGGTAATGAGTATAATGATGATACCATGATAATTTAAACTTACTATACAATATATATCAGGAACTTTATCAAGTGTTTTACATGAGTTATTTAATTTCATGCTAAGTTAATACTCTGTAAGATGGCAATAAGAATAACACTGTAGCATGGAGCTGTTGGAATAGTCATCCATCCATCCATGTAAAACACTCTTAGAGTGCCTGGAATGTATTATTATTTAATTATTTGTGGTGTTGTGTTATTATTATATTTATTCACCATATTGTAACAAAAAAGAATTGTGAGTTTAATTTTATTGATGAGGCTCAGAGATCTTTAATATCCTACCCAACGTTCTCCCATGAGTAAATTGGAGAATAGTGACATAAATCTTACTCTGATCCCAAAGTCGATGCTACTTTACTGTGCAACATGATCTCTTTTGATATCAGGAAGCAGGCAAACATATGCTATTTAAATATATCTACAAAACTCATTTACTCATTATTCCATGTATGTAGACCGGGCTATCTGTACCTCAATTTTGTTCTCTGTAAAATGACAGGTTAGACAAAGAAGTGATACTTTGTCCCATTGGCATGGACCACTACTTTTCTTTCAGCCCAGTAATTCTAATTGGTCTGTAAAAGTTCATTCCATATGTATACTTTTAATGCCTCTATAAACAAGTGCTTTTATCAAAGGTCTTCATCTGACCCATCACCTGTCCTGCTTTGAGACACTGTGAAGCATTATGGGGAAAGAGAAATAGAGTTCACTTCTCTGGGAATCACTAAAGCAACTTGTAATAGATGTACAAATTGGGTAACTTTCACCTCTTCAATGTAAAGAAAGGAAAAAAATTAAGGAGGATTGTTGTAACTTGGCATTTATTTCTTTCTTGAGCTGAGAGCCATGAGAAAAAATTGTCACTTGATTCTTTTATATAGAGCCCAAATCGGACTTAAAAAGAAAATGCTTCTTTCCTCTGTGGGTAGCTCCTTGATTTTGCGAAGTTGGCACTTCTCTCTTTTTCTATTAAGCAACTCATCAGTTGGTATACTGGGACTTATTACACACATGTGAAGTGAGAGCAGAAACCCAAAACCATTAGCTATGAACCTGAACATACCAATGTATGAAGTGACTTTGCTGAACTGTGTTCCTACGTGGCACAGAGAGGCTGGCTAAAAAAACATACAGATAGCAATATATTTCTCAATTCATCTTTCCCCTTTACCTATTGTGAATAATATTGAGGTACATTAAAACACCCTGGTATGAGAGCATTCTTAACTTCCCACTTCCAATTTGAGAGAAAGAGAAAAGTAAGAGGTCATACTCTCAGGGGCTCTGACAATGAGTCATGGTTGAGTACCAACCTATGATATAAGAAAAGATTTTTTTATTAAATGGAAACTGAATGATGCTCCTAACTTTCTGTATATTCCTGTTAACATAATCAATTTCCAAGCTGCTAAGTTGAAGAAGTCAAAGACAGAGTTTTGATAGGCCATGACAAGGACAAGGGTTGCCACACAGAAAGTTTGAATTGGAATAAATGCAAAAAAGGGCATAACTTTCTAATAGGAGAAATGCTTTTTATGGAAGTAGCAAGAGCCAAAACCATCCCTTCATACCAGGCAAAATTAGCACAAAATTCATATCGGCTTCTTTAATCACTATCCCTCAACATCTACTCTTCCTTCTTTTCCCAGATACACACAGAAATGAACAGAAATAACTGCTATATTGAGAGATGCCTTTTGACCTTTGGGAAAAGAAAGTATCAAAGTTTGATCTGCATTATGATTTTGGGTCCTAATTATACTAATTTGTATAAGAACTGTCTTTGGACCGCTCTGTGATATGTAGTGTTCTATGGCCCACTCTATGTTACTAAATGAAAGAAAAAAAACAATTATCATACTAGAACTTACAGAATAGACAAAGACTGATAATATATACTAAGCATAATAGATAAATTATGTAATACAATGGTAAGGTAAAACTGCCATAAGCAAAGTGTGGTGTGAAAAATAGAATTAGGATGTGTGAGTGTATTGGTAGGGCAGGTGGGGGTGGAAGGATAGAAAGTCAGAAAGTTCTCATCGATAAGGTCGCATTCAAATACAGACTTGAAATACATGGGAGAGTTAGGCAAGAAACAATCAGGGAAATGTAAACTATTAAAGATAAAGGGACAACCAACACAAGATACTTCAATAGGGCATACCATGTTCATGGAACATCAAAGTATACAGGAAGGAAAAAAACAATATAATAGGGTTGTGTGGCCATCATTTAACTTTGAAATGGAAAGCCATGGCAGTGTTTCGAGGGGTGAAATGACAATACTTGACCTACGTTTTAAACAGGTCATTCTGAATGCTGTGTGTGTGTGATTATGGATGGTAATGATAGAAGCTGGAAAACTAGTTAAGAAACTAGTGATAATAAGTCAAAATCAAAATTTATTTAGAAGAAAGAGCTAACAGGAGCCTCTCATACATTAGATGTGGGATATAAGAGAAAGATGATCCCAAGGATTTTAATGGGAACAAATATAAAGTTGAGTTGCCACTGGAGGAATTGGCTAGAATGAGGGAAGTATTAAGGCTTTGAAGAGGGAAATATTAAGAGCTAAAAGTTAAGAGTTAAGTTTGAAATGCCTGTTTGTTATCTTAGTTGAAAAACCAAGCAGGCAGTTTGATATGTGACTTTCAAGTTTAGGAGAGAGCTGAGATATATATTCAGCACACTAATAGCATTTTAATATGTGATGGTGAATTATGTCACCAGAGAGTGAGTAAAGATGGACAAGATACCAAACACTAAGCTCTGGAGGGAAGAACAGAAGGATACTGAGATTAAGCAGTCAATAAGTAAGAGGAAACCCAAAGGAGGATGCCGACCCACATGCCAGGCAAAGAAAGAACACCACTTTAGAAGAGATGATCAGTTATATCAGATGATGCTATAGACCCATCAAGATAATAACTACTAACTGACAGAACATCTAGGGAGATTTGCTCCTAGGTTTGCTTTGCTTTTTTTGTTTATTTGAATTTGCACCTACCCATTTCATTCAGTCTCAATATGACAAAAGGGTACATTTTTCTTGTTCACCTTTACATCTTGTGATATCAGCACCCTGTCTTGAAAATAGAAAGAGTTCAATAAATATTGGCTGAATGGGTCACTTCATCTGTAAGCATTCATCAGGAATGCTGCTAAGGCCATTCATTCCAAAGAAATTTTTAGACAAACCCAGTTTCACATTCAGTTCATGTCATTCACTTTGGGGATCACCTAGAGGCCACAATGAGCACTGCCGTCCATGACGGTGGAGTTCTGACATCAGGAATACCTCGGTGTGCCACTCTGGACTGTCCTTACATGAAACGCACACTGCAAGGAAGCAGTTTTAGATTCTGCTGGGGGTGCGGCACAGGGAAAAATTATGCAGCCCATTGCTGACCAATTCCAGATGTTTGCTGGAGTTGTTTTCTTCTCTTTCTTTCCTTAGCATCAGCACACAGCAACACTGTTGTGACTCCCTTTAAGAGTCTCAGGGGTCGAGTGTGTGTTGTCTCACCTACCTTTGAGGAAATCAGCAGGTTTTTTTATTCTCTTCTCTGTATATAGCTGTAGTATAGTTTGGAATACACATACAGATTGTCTTAGAACCCAGACTTTGAGAATCAACATTTATTTGTAACTAATAAATTTTTCAATGATACAGATATACTTATTTCAACATATAATGAAATCTGAGTATAGAGTAATGCTATTTAAGAATAGCATTTTTAAAAATATTCAGATTTCATGCATATTCGATTTATGATTTATGTAAATATAGCTATGAGATATTTTCTACACATTGAGTGACCACCATTTTTATTTTTGAGGAAAAAAAATAGCCTTATCTACCTTAAGAAAAAAGGCCAAAAGTAATTACAATAAAATACATACTTTGGCCTTGAATAAAATAACTACTGCTATTTCATCCATCTTTTTAAACTTATTTTTTTTCAATTATTCTATAATGAAAATGCATGATTTTCAAAGTTATTGCAAAATTGTGCTAATGTTGACATTTGAGGAATTTTTACTTGGAAGTGTTTAAAATCTTGCAAAGGTTATTTTAGTGATTTTAGGAGAATATCTCTCTTTTCTCTTCCAGTAGTAATTTTTGGAGAAAGTAGTTATTTTGGAGAAATAAAGTGATTCTACTGATAGAAAGCAGAAAAGTGAACTTTTCTTATTTCTGTAGAGTAGTTAAAACATCATGCAAACTTCAGAAATGCCATGCTTGTCTCATTAGCTTCCTGAGACATCTGTCAATATTATCTGTTAATAAACTAAGCAATCAATGTCAGTAAATAAATTATCATACACAAATATTGATACATGTACCAGTTAAGCAATTAAAGGAATGCATAGGGATAGGATATTGGCATGAAAATTATGTCAGATATCCTACTTATACTGACTTTTCCTTCACAAAAATTAATAGATGGTGAAAACATCAGAACAGTAATGACAATTCTTTAGTTTTAGCCCCATTGTACAACCACTGCATTGGTGATATCTAGAAGATGCTTAAGAGGAAGCAAGTTTCACAATGAATAGGGCTTCAGTTTATAAAAGTAAGCCAAAAGTAAAGGTCAGTTGCTAGTAATCAACTAAAGCAAAGCTGCTACTCACATGAATCACAGTTCTTGTGACCTTGGTAGAACCGACTCTGCTTTGCTGTTAGTCATTAGGTGGATTACAGCGCCTAATAGCCTCTGACTTATCAGTTGTATAGGCTTGAGGAGGTTACTCAAACTCTTGAGCACGTAGAAAACATCTATAGAGTGGGGTTATGAAATGTACTTCATATATAAATTATATGAGAATTTTGAGATAACACGTGTAAATTATTCTGCATAGTATCCAACACTAAGTACATTTTCAATGTGTATCGGATCGGTTATGTTTAGGGAAACATACAAATGGAAGGCACTCAGTAAACAGCCAGGTCCTTAAGAGTAATTACGCTTTGTCTCTTCTACACGACAATGAGTATTTGTGATCACATTCTGAAATGACCTCAACACTTCAGACAGCCTGTAGGGACATGCAGTTGTGAATGTGTATGTTTATTTTAACCCTGGCTGTACTCCTGGATGATATGAAGTTTCTGAAATGTTTTTTGTCTTTTCTTGGAAGGAAACATATGGGAGGGGGATATAAAATACAGTAAAGTACAGAAAAAAATGGCCTTAGAATAAAAGAATTGTGTTAAAATCCTACCTACAAAGCTTGTATTACTCTTTTGAATATATAGATTTTATTGGAAAATTATTGATAATAAAATATACATATGCATAGTTTTTGAAGCAATTTGATAAGCTACTAGATGAGACTAGTTTTTACCAAAGAGGAGGTTATTCATAAATTAATAGCTTAGCTCTCTACTATAAAATAAAACGGCAGTTCTATCTATAGCATATTTTCCACAAGGTACAAAAAGACTTTTCTGATTGTTAAAGATGAAGCTTCTTTCTAAAACACCAGATGATAAAATGGTTAATATAGAGAAAAGACTAAGTTCAGTACCATATTAAACAAATCAAGAATATTGGAATTTTTTTCTCTCCTTCTTGCTTTGGTATTACCATATATAAGTTCTCATATATGAATATGAGAATTTAAAAAGAGAGCAAGATAATGTAAGATCTAGCTTTTTGCAATGTGCATCTTAATACATATAGGCAACTGTTAATGGAGTATCTAGAATAAGAATATGACCTTGAATTCTAAAGTCCGGGGTCAAATTCTGTCCCTTTTCTTAACTGTATTATTGATTTTTCTGTGTTTTCTCAAATATAAGATGAAGCTCTAGACCAAGTCTCCTTATCCTGAATCTTACACCTCACAGAAATCAGGGAGCAGCAGTTGAATAAAACTAAGTATTAGACAGTTACTTTCAGGGGGAGAACCACAAGCCAGTGTTGTTACAAATTCTTCATGGACATGTCATCTGTTTATGCTGAAACTCTGAAATTCCATTTTGTTACCTGTACAATTATCATTACGTGCGTTCCTTCATGGTCCCACGCTTGCAACCTCCTAACAACCATGGACTTTAATCTATGACCAGAAATTAGTTTTGTATGTTCTAGAAATATTTATAAATTTAATAGCATACACTCATTCATGCTTCTTTGACTCAGAAGACTATTTTAAGTTCATCCGCTGCTGAGTAAAGTACTCTGTTGTATGACTACCACAATCTGCTTATCCATTCTGTTGATGTACAGTTTAGTTCTTTGATTAATGATGAAGGACCATTATGATATAGGCCTTTTGCAGACACATTTTCATTTCCTTTGACCAAATACCTAAGAGTAGTTTTCCTCGGTTATAAGGAAATGTTAACATTTTAAGATAAGGTAGTTTTGCTTAAGCGTTGGCTGATAGTTCTCTGTAAGCCTCTTATATTTTGCCATGTGTTGTGAGCAGAAGTACAGACTACCTTTGTTCTATACTGTTTGTTAGTGTTGCATCTGCTGCACTTGTGCTGCAGTTGCTAATGACTTGATTCAAACTGCTATCAATGAACCGGATTTCTCAAAAAGGTTATAACTTGAAATGAATCATGGGTCTACGGCTATGATCCAGAAACAAAGGCCCAGTCCTCCCAATGGAAGTCACCTGGTTCTCCACGCCCGAAGAAGGTGCAGCAAAATCTCAGCAAGATCAAGACCATGTTAACTGTGTTTTTTGATTGAGAAGCTGATGTCTATCACGAGTACGCCCCTCCAGGCCAAACAATTAATAAGGAGTACTACTTCAATGTTCTTTGTTGGTTGAGAGATTCAGTATGACAAAAATGGCCACAGCTATGGGTAACTGGTGATTGGCAGTTTCATCACAGCAACATGCCCCCTCATGCATCATGTCTCATGCAGAATTTTTTGGTGAAATGCAAAATCACCCAGGGGACTCAGCCGCCCTACAGGTCAGATTTGGTGCCCTGTGACTTCTGGCTTTTCTCAAAACTAAAATCACCATTGAAAGGGAAGAGATTTCAAACTATCGATGAGATTCAGGAAAATACAATGGGACTGTTGATGGCAATTCCAACAAGGGATTTTGCAGACTGTTTTGAACTATGGAAGAGTTGCTGGGAAAACTGTGTGAGGTCAAATAGTGACTGCTTTGAAGGGGACTGAGGTGTTATTGTCCTATGTACAGTGTTTCTTGTATCTTGTATCTTCTTAAAGAAATGTTTCTATTTTTCATATTACATGGCTAAATACTTTCTGGACAGACCTTGTATTTTATGAGATTTGAGGGAAGTACATTGGAATAGGCAGCAAACATGTTGATCAAGTTGCGTGGTTGACAGGTGTGTTTATAAGGAGACATTGGTGAGACGTTTGCAGGCTAAGTACCAGAATTAGGCTAAAGACAACCGCCCAAATGATTACCTGATTGCTCTAACTCTCTTCCAGGTAGGCCAGCTGCCTCACTAACCTGACAATCTTTCCTGAGTTTATCCATTATGACAATTGTCAAAAGAGTTTTATTAGATGACAGAAGCCCTCCCCTACCACTCCCACTTTAGACCATGTGTACAAAGACACACACCAATGCTGACAGTGAAGGGATGGCTATTCACAGCTGCCTTAGGCATAAACCAGGCTGATTATCAAATCTTTGACTGGTTTCTTGCAAGATGAGAGGATGGAGGTGTGTTCTACTTGTAAAGAAAGGATGACAACAGTGGGGTATCACCTATAGTCTGCTGTGCCACCATAGATTCATCAGCATGAAACCGAACGCTCTCAGAGGTTTTGTTTGTTTGTGCAGTGGGTCCTGGATGCCATATTGACTCTCTCAGAGAGATTTTCCTAAGACAAATAAACAAACAACAAACACAAAACCTTGGGAAACCATAAGTTGAGGCATTGACTTGTATGCAGGTTTATTCTGTTCCAGATTGGGTTTACAGGGCTGATAAAATGACCCATCGGCAAATGGGCTGACTTCATGTCATGTGTGGTTCCACTGCTCAAATACTGTTTACGTTGATGCTTTACATGCTTACACTATGGGTGCCTGTAAACCAGGTGGGATGGTTTGCTCAAGAACTGTGGCACGAAGAGTGCTGCTAGTGAGAGACAGAGGTCACTGCTCAGCCCGCCTCCTTGTCCTCATGCCAGTGGTGCAATGGAAACAATACAGGATCTAAGGAAGAGACAAGGAAATTACTACCTTGGTTAAGACCAACGAGTCACAGACAATAAGAACTGGAATATCTGAATACCATGTCCTGTTTATGGTCAGTTGTAAAACTAATAAGAGCTGGAGTTTTGCAGAAGTCAAACAGTTGAATTTAGTTATTGCTTCCTAGTCCCACTTGTTGCAGCTATTGTAACTCTTACTAAATCTGCCAAGCAGACTGATTATACCGGTCACACTGTCTTGGATGTTGCCAACACGTTTTTTTTTCCCTTCTATCCCAAAGGCAAACAAAAGCTCTTAACACATTTGTTAGAGTTAATACCTTCCCAGGGATATGTGACTTCTACCCTTTCCTACCTGTGACTGGGTCAGGGTGTAGTGTAAATGCTTCTACATTCCATTTTGCAGTTTTCAGTATTTAGATGATGCTCAATTAGTTGGCAAGTCAGAAGCTTCAACTCCTGAAGTCCTGATTGCAATGTTATTATACTTCCCTCAGTAGGAGTGGTTGATAAACCCTGACAAAATTCATGGGCCTGCTTACCAAGTAAAATGTCTTGGTATTATGTGGATGGATGTACAGCTCTCAGTTCCTTTGACATTCAGGGAAAACTGTTTTCATCCAATGACCTTACCAAAAAAGAGATTCAGAACTTTATTTGGAGACAGTATCTCTTATTTGGGCATTCTACTTGGTCTCATATGTCGGCTAACTACAATTCAGCATCCTTTGAGTGAAGACCGAGCCAAAGGCTTCATTGAAAACTGTTTAACAAGCTCTGGCATGCTGTTGACATTTGGAACCCCACAACCTTAAGGATAATTTTGAGCAACATTTGGGCAGTTGTCTTAAACCTACTTTCTTTGATTTTGTTGAGTGGAGTTTCAAGCAAAGGGTGTCAGCCTCCTCCCTGAGGCCTCCTTTCAGCTTTTGACTTGCCACCTCCCTGAGCCTGCTATGACATACATCTATTTTGGAAAAAGACTTATTAGATGGCTACAATGCTCTTGTTGAAATAAATGCCTGACTCAAGAGGTCTCATGCTTCTTTAGCTTGATGGTCCCATTTTGGTGTGGCTTAACTCAAGATGGGAAGCACCCACAAAAACTTGCCTGTAAAATGGAAATGGCATATTCATGAGCCCAGCCAGTTTTACCCCTTAAGCATCATGGATTTATATGAAAAAGTCATACTATTGCTATTCGGTGAACTTCCCTCCCTCCCTCCCTCTTCCTTCCTTCCTTCCTTCCTTCCTTCCTTCCTTCCTTCCTTCCTTCCTTCCTTCCTTCCTTCCTTCCTTCCTTCCTTCCTACCTGAAGCAAATCTACTGGCTCAGTGGGGCCTTGGACTCAGAGAGGCTCTGGATTCAAATAGGCATCCATGAGCCTATTTCACAGATGTTTCATCTAAACTGAAATCCACTGGGATGTTGCACCTGTTCAAAGTTAGAACCAGTTGTGCAGAACTAACATGGACAAGGTCGCTCTGCTCAATGGGCAGAATTCAAGGTCATAGCTCTAACCCTGTTATATTTTTACTGAAGCTTGAGCTATTGCCAATTGCTTAGCTGTTTGCCACTTGGAAAACTACAGACTGGCAAATTAGAAAATCTGTTCTTTATGTCTTTAGTTAAATAATTTACTTTCATTATCATTCTTCAGTCATTATCACTTTAACATTATTTTTCATCTAGGCTATGTGCTTTCTGTGTTCTAAGAAATTCTTGCTTACCACCACATTGTGGAAATACTATTCTGTTTTATCCCAGAAGACATATAGCTTTAACTTGAATGTTTAGATCTGTGGCACATCTCAAAATAATTATGTCTATAGTATCAAATAAAGTCAAAGTTTTTTTCATATGACATTGTCTCAACACCATTGTTGAAAAGACTTCCTTTCCCCACTGAATTGCTTTAGTGACCTTGATGAAAACTTAGCAACAACTATTTTTTAAAGAATATATTATTATATCATTGTAAGTAGGATTTCTTTGTTAAGATACAAAATAGCTAACCACAAAATAAAATGTTAACATATTTTAAAAATAAACTTAAAACTTCCATTAATCAAAAGTTCATTAAAGAAAATGCAAAGATGAACCATTAATTGGAGAAGGTAGTTGTGGCTCATAACTGATATAGACAAAGATATAGATTAATACTTGCACAAATTAATAAGACTCATATAAATAAGTCAATAGAAAATGCACACAGATATCAGCAAGCCATTCACAGAAGAGAAAGTATTCATGGCTATTGAACATATGAAGAAATGTTTTACTTTTAATAACCATTTTCTATCCATTCAATTGGAAAACTTGAGACAATGCAAAATATTAGTGATCATATAGATTTCTTAAAAAGTGATGGTTGACACAAGCAATTCAAAAACAATTTTTCATTATCTTTTACATTTGAATGTTCAACTATCCTTTGATCCTGTTATTCTACCTCCCAGGAATGGTATATACTTAAAGAAATCATGGCATTTGAGTATGTACTATGAGATGTACATAAAATCCCCATAGAATTATTGTTTATATTAGCAATAAATATGGCAATGGCACAAGTGGCTATTGAAAGGAGAAATGATTGATAAATTGTGAGTTGTTTTTAATATAATATTACACAGCAGTGAGTATTAATTGAAACAATGCTCCATGCAAAATATGGTGCATTTTAATGTCATGATATAATATAAAAAAGCAAAAAAGTAAGTCACATATGACTACAGGAACTTAAGAAAAAAGCAAAATCAAGATATACATATGTGAGATGAAAGCACATTATAAAAAGCAAGTAAATGTTAAACAAATTAATGATACATATTACCATTTAGTGGTAGCAGCTGAGTAAGGGAAGGGAGACATTCAGCTCTAGAAGCATATTATTGGTAATGTTTTTACTTGAGGCACAATAATTTCACCAATATTTATTATATTATTTAAAACAGCTATGTGGTTTATTTCACTTAGTATAACGCTCTAAGTCAGACAATGAAAGACAGATACCATATGATTTCACCTATAAGTGGAACCTAATCAACAAAATAAATAAGCAAGCAAAACATAACCAGCAACATTGAAATTAAAACAAACAAACAAACAAACTGATAGTAACTGGGGGGAGGAGAGAGGGGAATGACAGGGGAAAGGTAGGGGAAGGGTTATCAACGAACATGCATAAAAGACCCATGGACAAAGCTAAATGGGGGAAGGATTGAGGGTGGGAGGTGGGGGTGGGTGGGGCTGGAGAAAGTGGTGGTGGGAAAATGTTGACAAAAAAGAAAAAATAGACAGAGGAGGCTAAGAATAGAATGGGAAATTAAGAAGCCATAGAACCGATATGTGCAACCCACAGACATGAACTAAGAGGTGTGGGGATGATGGGATGGGGTGCAGGGCAGAGGAGATAAATGGGGGGGAAAGTGGGGCAACTGTAATAGCATACTCAATAAAATATACCAAAAAAACCCCCCAACAACTATGTGAATAAATATATACAATAAATATTTGATTATATATACACATAAAGTAAAAAGTTAAAAGGGTACATATGTGACTTAATTATGATAGTGCATTACAATCCAAAGATAATAATTAATTGAATTCTGTGTACATGATCCCTCTGTGAAAACACAAGAAAAGCAAAAAACAAAACAAGCATGTGGCAGATGCAAAGGCTTCTACCACCCTTTGGGTGGGGTGAATGCAAAAGTCAGATTCTAATCCTTGTATTATATTCCCTGGTCTTCATTACTGAAACATTTATGGCGAACTGTAAGTGACCTTCACGTTGAACATCAATAGGAACAGGGCTAGAAGTTTCTACAACTAATCTTTAAAGCAGCGCGGGCTGCAAGACTGAGCGTGCGCATCCTTGTAGGTCATCCCTTTTATGAAGCATTGTATCGCACCGTGGCCGAGACTTCCCTTGAGAATAAAAAATATTTTTATTTTATCAGTCAAGACTATGCTCTTCATCCCAGCTATTTAAACACCATGAATCTCCACATTGCTCTGCACAGATGATTTTAGACACCAGTAAGTCATAATTATACTCATAGATCTCATACTTGTCAATGGCGCTATTGCTTTTTGACATGTGAAAGAATGTACCAGAAAAGATTAAAGCAACATAAAAGTGGATGCCTTGTGTTACTTCTTCATGTAACACATCCGGGCTAGTAAATAACAGGGAAAAAGATGAATATTCAAATAGATAGTGACAATTTGATCAAAGGAAGAAAAAAAATGAATATTGTACAGCAGGCTTAATCAGGTTAATGAGAATCAGGGCTGCATCTTGGACGTGGGAATTCTTATCAACAGGCTGTCATCTGAAGAAGAATTATCTTCACTTAGGCTAAGGACCATGGCAGGTGTGTGACACGTGGCTTCGTTGTCTCACACCAGCTCTCTGGGTAGAAGCTCTTTTGCAGAGTGATAATTTAGCAGGCTGAAATATGTCTGGTTCCCCTGTTATCCCAAAGTCCAGACAGACATCACTGTCTGGCGGAAGTGTTGGTGCAGGAGTGGAGGAAAGAGGAAAGGAGAAGTAATGAAAGAGAAAATGGAGAAAATAACAGGGAGGAAGAGTAAATGAGGACAAAGGAATTGAGGGGAGCAATGGAGGAGTTAGAAGAGGAATGGGAGAAAAGTTAAGAAAGTAGCAGTGAAAGGGAGACCGGATGGATTGTGGAAGGACTTTATTCAAATCAAGACAAATATATAAATAAACAACTAATGCTTTCAAATATAACGCTAACCTTACTTTTGAGAATGTGGTCTATTGAGGCCCTTTTTCTCTGGATGTAATTTGTATCCAAAATGTTACCTTAGTTTCTTTTATTTCAATTTCTTCCCCTTTGTCTTTTCCTTTTCCTTAACTTCCATTTCTCCAAATCTCCTCCCTCTCCTTCAAATAAATTTGAGAACTATGAATAAGTAGTGTCTTTGAACCAAAATACTCTCTTAAGCTACAAAAGCCCCACACTTCAAATTGCTATAGACAAATAACACTAAAAACTTGATGGCATAAAATACACTGATTTGTTCATAAATATCATGTATTACTTTGGAGGATAAAGGTTGGTTCACTTGCATCTCTACCTCACCTGAAGAGGTGTGAGTGTCAAGACAAAAGAAAATCTTGAAGGGAAAAAAGAACCATATGATTACACTCATATGTGGGATATAAAACTGAAACTCATAGACACAGACAATAGTGTGGTGGTTACCAGAGGGAAGTGGAGGTTGGAGGGTAGTAAAGGGTCAAATACATGACAATGGAAGATGGTTGGACTTTGGGTGGGGAGTATGCAATGCAATGTACAGATCATGCATCACAGAAATGTGCAATTGCAACCTATGTGACCCTATTAATCGATGTCACCCTAACAAATTTATAGAATAAAAATATCAATGAAAAAAGAAAAGGTAACAGCAAAACATGTTTCAGTTATATTGAGCACAAGAGGAAAAACAAGAAAAATTATTTTGCACTGGTAGGCACTGAGGGTATTTTTTTATTGCTGTGAATTTATAACATTGTCCTGCTCTGAATTCTTTCTGTCTTTCTAGTTTTAAATTTGATTAGATACTTACATGCGTATTCTCTTCCAATAACACAAGGTACACTCAACACACACACATGCACACACACTCTCTTAATAGGTTAGAAGGCCCGTGGGGGAAAGCTTCATTTCTTATTTATCTTCTAGTGTCCCATTTACATGGAACATAATAGATATATATATACATAGTAAATTTCAGTAATGTCTAATATACTTCAGCTTACTCTTACATTATAAAATTAATGTTCTGAACTAAAATATAGAATTTTAAGTCATAAGCAATAGATGCCTATTTTAATTAAAATACAATTGTTATAAAATAATACAAATTAATCATTTTAATAGTAATTTATTTACAAACCTTTGACAAATAGGTTATCCCTTCTCCAATTCTGGAGGCTCCTTCATGTCCTCTACGCATCTTCTCAGAATAATTCTAGAAGATTTTTTAAATCTTTGAAGTATAATATTTTTATGATACCAAAAATTTTATTTCTAAATATGTTGTTAACTATATATTTACATAGTTTTTAAGTTTTAGACATCTCTAAATGTCTTTCTTAACTTTTAAAATTTAACACTTTTATTTCTACCCCATATTCATTTTTATTCTCTCAAACCTTTCCATATAGTTGTATTACATACTTTGAATATTCAGTATTTTTATTATATTTATAAAGTTATACAATTTGTTAAGTATTTGATTTATTAAAATAAACATTTACAAGTGAGTGGGATAATATGATTATGCCATTTCCTTTATGATTCTAATTTAATATTTGTCTTTTCTTATTTATGTACTTAGTTTTAATTAGATCTCATTATCAATTTATCCCTAAACTGTCTAACCTAAAAAAAAAATCAATATGGTCGATCATTCAATTGAATAGATAGCTCCCTATTTATTTCATTGACACAATTCTTCATTGAATTTACAATTCTCCAGTTCTGGTCTCTATATTCATTTCAAAGATATAAGAAAAGGGTATTTCACATATAAAATGAGAACACGGAGTGGTAACAAAGGAATAATCAGAGAATATGAATGAACTTGCACAAGAGAGATATGAAGCATTCCATAGAAGAGTTAGAACATACATTATGTAAACTATCCCAGAAGATAAAGAAAAACACTAAGTTAAAAATAGCAAGTAATCAAGGCACACCTTTCTTAGACCAGATATTAAACATTTTTCTGGTTTATCATTGCAGGCAGGCACTCCCAGAAATCAACATAATGAATGTAAAGAAACCCTTATTTTAAAAAAGCCTGAAATATAGCCTGAAATATTGCAAACATAATGAGAAGCTTTAGTTTTCTAGGTATGTTAAAAATAAAAATGTCCTTCAGATCTCCAACAGCTTTCTTTTTCCAATATAGAACTAAAGCTTTTCATTGAGGTTGCAGTTTAGTTTGGGAGATAGACAAGTGTATTCAGCTGTGTGAAGTGCTGTGCTAGGTGGCGCATAGAGCACGTTAGGGGCAGAAAGAAAAGCAGCTCTGCACAGCCTCAGAGCACGCGTGGCTGTGGACAGAGACGGCAGCTTCCTGAATAGTCTGAGTCCTGTGTTAAGTTCAAATCCAAAGAACGAAGAGCAGTTATTCTAATAGAACAACATATGAAACCGTTTTTCTAGCCATCAATGCTTCCATCAGAACTCCCCCAATCTCTTGCTGAATTTTAGTGGTGGTTTGTGGGCATTGGCCGTGTCTGAGAAAAGATGCTGAAAAACCAGTAGAGCTCATGACAAGTGTAGACAACATAAAACTGTCACATAATTGATAAAAATCGTTTATTTGTTGAGTCTGACCAGATCAAGCAACGTGTGACTAATGTGATGCGGGGAGACTGGCAGGAAAATAAGACATCCACACTGGGAAAGGGGTAGGAAATGACTTTCCATCATTCTCAGAAATATGACATGCCTTCTCACGTCGCCGAATTCTCATTACCCACCTGACAGCCTTTCAGCACAAATGTACCTGATGGAAGAATGTGGAGGAGGACTTGTTCGAAGGACAAAGTAGTCTGACACTTATCAAAGAGAAGCTAAACAAATGGTCTGAAGCCATTAGAGAAGGTTATGCATTTCTATTATAAATACTTTCTGAAGAAAGAATGCACTTTCACAAAATGACTATATACAGCAGAGGGTCTTAAATGTTTTATTTTATGATAGTTTAAGACAAATACTTTTTCATGTCAGGAAGCTTCATGGAGATTGCAACATTTTAATTTTTTTATTTATTGATGAGAGAGAGCTAGAAGGAGAAAGAGAGAGAGAGGGAGAGAGAGAGAGCAAGATTTGTTGTCCTACCTATTCATACATTCAATGGTTGATTTTATGTGCTCTTACTGGGGATCGAACCCACAACCTTGGTTTCATGGGACCATGCTCCAAGCTGAGCTTCCTGCCCAGGGTGAGACTGCAACATTTTATTTATTTATTTTTTTGTATATTTTATTGATTATGCTATTACAGTTGTCTCATTTTTTCCTCCCCTTTATTCCTTCCTCCCTGCACCCCATCCCATCATCCCCATGATGACGAGGCATAGACTTGACAGGATGAAGGGTGAATATTCTGATCTACAGAGACATTAGAAATGTGGTCAAGAATAAACACAAAAAATTTTCAATGTCAAGAAATTTATATTCAATACAAAGTGGGCACATAGGAAATCATTGCAAGTAGGAACCAAAGGCACACAAAGCTAGCTATTCATCTAATAGATTGCAAATAAATACAAGATGTGCACCCAAACCTGCCATCATCAAGAGCAATATAAGCTGTCAGCTAACTAGAAGCAGAAAGGTAGATAATTATATATCTTCATAAAGTGAGAGTTCAAATGCATTTGGAATTCATAGCGGCATACCTTTAATCAATAACAATATCAAAATTTAGGAAAGATGTCAAAGGAGCAACTTTATAATTATAGTATAAATGATATAATTGTTTCAACATTTCAATAATCTTTGTCAAATGAAAACAGGAAAGATAACATTTCTTTAGAGTAGAAAATAGGATATATAAAAAATGTTCCCGAGTATGTAATTTGCAGTAAGATATTAGGGACAGGTATTATGGACAGATCAAATAAAATTCCATGGTATTTTGAAGGCCATTACTTTCTCTTTTTTTTTTAAAGAACACTCTTAAGGTTTGAATGCAAATTTTACCTCAGCTTTAAGAGAACAGAATATACAATATTCCAAACTAATGAATGCCAAGCTAGCATAGCCTTCTTCACACACACACACACACACACACACACACACACACACACACACACAAAGAACATCTCTTAAAGTTATTCAAGTACCTTTGAATAGCTGATTCCTTGGTGAATTTTGAATTTATGTTTACAGATTTTTATCACTGGCAGAAAGTCTTGAGGAAGAATTTAGTATTTGGAGTGCCTTTACCTGCCAGTAGTTTTTATACACATTATCTTATTGAGTCCATATAACATTTCGATAAGGCAATCATCACTTCCTTCATCATGTCTATAAGCACCTGAGACAAGCTTACTTAACTGTAAAGGCAGTAGCTAGAATGATAACAAAGGGTGCTCTACACTAAGGTGACTTGGATTTCATCACAGCTCTGTCACATTTTAGCTATGTAACTTTGTGCAAGTTATTTAATGTTTCTTATGACCAAGTTTTCTCAGGGAGGATAGCACCTACCTTTTAATGCTGTTGGGGTTAATTTAGTTTATATAAACTGATTTAGTTGCTATAAACTTGAGACAGTACCAGGTATTAGTTTCCAAACACATCAGCTATTTTTTGTTTGTTTGTTTGTTTCCCTAGTACAATGGCTGAAAGTCAAAGCCAAAATTTGTCTTATACTAAGGACTATTTTCTTTCCATGTTCATACACTGCCTCCTTTTCCAGTGGAGGCAGATCAGAGGAGAAATTAAGAGGTCTCTAAAAGAGAGAGACAGAGAGAACAAAGAAAATGGTTAACAATATTGAGTATTTTTATGTGTGTTTATGAACCCAGAATAGAAGTAAAAATAATAATGAAAAATATGGGGTTACATTTAAACTTGGTGGAATTAAAGATGTTACACTTATTAAAATTTGTCTCTGTGTTAGGCTTTTCAGGGCAGGCCTTCTCACATGGATTCACTGACATCTTTCATGAACCTACTGAGCCTCACCAAGTTTCTGTGCCATTTCAGACCCAGAGTAAGAACGTATGGTCATATTGTTTGTCCTTACATTGGCCTTAGTTTTGACCCAATGTCCAGTAAACCAGGGTGCATCCCAGTCCACTGAATCTCAGGATGACTCTGCAACTCCCTTGTTGAACTAATATGTTATAAAAAGAAAAAATTAACTTCAGCCCAGTCCTCCTGTTTCATTCCATTGTCCATTCTGGAGGTGGAAGTTCTGCCCAAACCCCATTATTTACTTACTTTTTTTTGACCTGTAATCCTCCTATCTTTCTCAGCCTTCTCCTGAAGTGTTATCTACTGTTTCACCCAAACCCCTTAGCTTACTGAGGGTCCACAATGAATAGGAAGACTTGACCTAATGCTTTTATTTGGCTTATTTTCAATATTCCTTAACAATATAGATTTTCACTGTTTGTCATTAGACCCTTTAGCAGGGACTCCTATCCCCGTTTGATCACTGAGTAATAGAATGGCCATGTGCCAACCAAGTGTCTACTGCTGTCCTCTCATCCATTAGCACTGCTTGTAAATTATCACAAACACATATAAAAGATACATCTATAAATATATGATATAGAGATAACATATATAAAATATATAACTTCATATTATATTGGTTATATGCGTTTGCACGTACACACACACATGTGTCTCTGTATCAGCATACTTTCCCATTTTATCACTGGAATTAAAAGCTTAAATAAAGAAGCATGA
Organism: Mormoops blainvillei; assembly: GCA_004026545.1. Lineage (NCBI taxonomy): Eukaryota > Metazoa > Chordata > Mammalia > Chiroptera > Mormoopidae > Mormoops > Mormoops blainvillei. The sequence goes on from PVJD01001142.1 coordinate 284,505, forward strand.
CACACAACGTGAACAGAAAAATGAACATCGTATGCAAGACACTGCCTTCTAGTCCATCTTATCAGCTGCCCCGCCTCCCAGTCTCTTCTGCTTCCCTCCACAACAAAATACTCTCCGTATCGTGACGAGATTAAAACTTCTGACATAAACCAAGCAAAGGTTTAGCCTCCCTCCCATACCACTTAAATTGTAAGCCGCATTCTAAATTCCAAATTCCAATTCCAGTGACTACTTTTAATAAGTTTTAATAAGTAAAACAAGAGGTAAGGAGTTATCAGTAATGTTATAAGTTAATAAGTAATGAGTTAAAAATCTCACAGACTTTATTTTGCTCCCAGATTCTAAAGTGAAGTTTTCAACATCTGCAAGGTTGAAAAATAGCCTATAAATTTGTAATCTATAAAAACTGAACATAGGAGTCAGTAAGGAAAATTAATTTGAGACCTGAGACATTTATTTATCATATCACATTTTCTGATTTTAATATAGCCACTGATATTTTAAGAAAATTCCTTGAAAAGAAACTTGAAAGAGATATGAATATTTCTAAATATTGTTATTGAAACAGATTAGTTTTAAATATCAGACTATATTTCTCAAAGTTTCATTTAAAGAATAACAAAAATAATCCCTGTGTGGACATGTTCATCTGTGGATGTGGTCAGCATAAAATCAATATTTCTCCCAGCTGTTCTTTCTTGTGAAGATAATGGGTCATGTTGTTTTAAACAGCTTTTAGGAACACACTTAATGCTCTTCAGAAATATTTAGTTCTGAAAACGTGCATTATATATCTGCATTAGAGATTGGAAGTCGCAGAATGTGAATAAAATTTTTTCAGAATGTTGGCTTTGCCATGAAATTCAAGGCCTCCCAAAGATATTCTCCTATAGCCTACAAGGTTATCACTGTCTCCCTTACCTTCCCTGATAAGGTTCTTTGTTCCTCTAATTACTGAATATGTCTTTGTCTTCTACCTTTCATTACTCTCCTTTCCTGAAATGATCTGCTCCTTCCTCATTTCCTACACTGTTACCGAAATTCCTTTTTTTTTTTTTACAGTCAACTTAGTTTTATTTTAGTTTTTATTTTTTTATTGTTATCCTATTACAGTTGTCCCAATTTTTCCCCTTTTGTCCTCCTCTGCCCATTCCACCCCCCCACTACCACAATCAATCCCTACACTGTTGTCCATGTCCATGTGTCATCCATACATGTTTTTTGACATGCCCCTTCCCCTTCTTTCCACCATAAACCCCTCCTGGCTTATTTCACGTAGCCTAATATTCTCCAGTTCCATTCATGCTGTCATGAAGGGCAGGAGTTCCTCTTCTTTCTGCTGTGTAGTATTCCATTGCGTAAATATACTATAGATTTTGGATCCACTCATTTACTGATTGACACTTAGGCTGTTTTCAGAACTTGACTATTGTTCATATGGGGTGCATAAGTTCTTCTGAATTCATGAATTGGGATTCTTAGGGTATATTCCCAGCAATTCCATTGCTGGGTCAAAAGACAGTTCCAGTTTTAATTTTTCAATCAAATTTCATAATAGTTTTCCACAGTGGCTGCACCAGTCTGCATTCCCAGCAACAATGGCCAACTGAGGTTCTCTTTTCTCCACATCCTTGCCGGCACTTGTTTGTTGATTTATTAATGAAAGCCATTCTGACAGGTGTGAGGTGATATCTCATTGTGGTTTTAATTTGCACATTCTGACATGATACTACTAGTTCTTGATTAAGTTGACCGGATTCATTTACTACATTTGGAAAACATTAGGTCTTTCTTTTCTCTGGATGTATCATAATCTCTTTAATGGCCAACAGAGTCTTGTGCTGAAATTTTTTAGGACATATTTAACACTTTCCACAAATTTCTTTCATATCTGATCTTTGGAATTTATATCACTGAGTCACATTTCTGGAGATTAAGTAACCTTTTATTCAATCTCATTAGGACAAGAGAAGAAAATGAGGTTCAAAGAGGTCAGTTTATCTGTTTAATTTCATACAGCTAGTTTGTAAGAAACCTGGAATAGGAAGCTTTTCTTGAGATTAATATTCCATTTTACTCCCCAAAGGAGATTTTGCTCTATCTGATGGTGTCAAGGCAAATAGTTGGTAATGTATCATTTCTTTTTCTTTGGATTTTACACTGAGCCTTGCTTATTTATTGCATATTGTCAATTGGTGATAGATTGAACTGCGCACATAAAATTTGCAGTGCATCTATAAAGCCCACGTGCATCCTGGTTTTGAATAATATATTGGTTTGGTATACTTCCTGGAAACACTGAGGTAACATCTTCTAGGGCTAAAAGGTACAGAGAAATGGAATTGCTTCAGAATTCTATAATATATATCTTGATCACATATTTTCCCAAGACAAGTGAGAGCCATAAAATAAATTGGACAAGTATAGATGTAAAACCTTAAGTAAGTTTCTGGTTTCCTAAAACCTGAGGGATACCATAGCACAAAATTGTTCTGTTTTCTAATAAAACAAATGCAATAGTCTGAAAGGGGAATGTGCGGGGCTTCTCATACCTCCCTATGCTCAGACCTCATTGCATTACAGAATGAGCATCTGGTTCTTGAAATTGGAGTCTGCATATATACAGCCAGGCTTTATTCCACTCGGACTTTTTCATAACCATTTAATATTACATTATCTTTTTTTTATTTTTATGCAGCCTGTGTTAGGTGGGGAGAATGAATCAAATAATAAAAACTCAATATGGGATCCCTGTACATTTTCTGTTTTCAAAAATGGTATTTTTTCACAACCTCAGAAGATTGGTATTATTTATAGATGTCAGTGACTCATGTACAGGAAACCTCTCTGAGTGGAGTTCTGTGTAAGTGTGTGCAGTAACATACTGAGAGTTATCTCCCTCAAATCAAATACTTTTACCAGAAGTTACCTGCACACAATTTGAATATATTGGCTAATTGCTCTATGAATCAATGTAAAGTTCAGTTAAAACTAAAATTTGGTGGGATAAATGGGAAAAAAATTGGCATTTCTTTTCTTCTTATAAACTTCCTGTAGGTCAGCTTGTATCAGGATTTAAAAATCTGAATTTCACAAAAAAGGAAATAATTATTCTGAATTTCACAAAAAAGGAAATAATTATCAGTTTTTTAAAAATAACACAATAAAATGGAGTGGACAGTGGGGTACTTACTGAAAATTTTCCATACAAGATTCACAGATACAAGGATATTAGATAACTTTTGTAAATTGAGATGAACATTCACTTGACTGGTAACTTCAGCCACTACATGATAACTTTCTACTGTTTTCTAAGATTTATATCTACATTAATTGTTCATATATATATATTTATATTTTACATCTTCTCTCAAAGATATGTTTTTTAAACTAATTTTAGAGAGATAGGAAAAGGGAAAGAGAGAGACAAAGAGAGAAACATTGATGTGAGAGGTAAACATCTTTGTTGCCTTCCGTACCTGCCCTGACTGGGGATCGAAGCTGCAACCTTGGGTATGTGCCCTAAGGCAATCAAACCCACAACCTTTTGGTATATGGGACAGCTCTCCAATCAACCAAAATACCTGACCAGTTATTGTTTATATTTTAATATTAGGTAAATGTGAAGTTCCCTTTCCATTTATTATAGTTTTTCAAATTGTGTTTTACTCTGGAATTTTTGAAGTATTTAAAGCAATTGCTAAATACGACAATCTGCCACTGCCTGAAAGCAACTTATTTGGAGAGATTTTAATTTAGGAAGATATTAATGCATTGCCTATTTTTATAGAGGCTCAGATCATGGGAAGTAATAAGTCCTCAACTAAAATGCTATCTCTTTGGGATATATACATAAATATATAGATACTGATATAGTGAATTTCTAATTTTAGAGACATTCTGACTGCAACAGCTGTTCCTTAAGACATTTAAAGTATAATTATATTTTCATTAAAAACAAAAATGTCAGGTGGATATCCAATATTTGTTTAATCCTGTATAAATTGGGAATGGTTTAACTATCATTAATAGAATATCTAAACAACGATGGCTTATCAAGTCAGACAATTCATTAAATAATCTAACTATACAATGTATTATCCAATCTAACTATACCATTTATTGTCATCGAACAAGAAGTCTGAGATATCAGATCCCTTAGTCAATCTCTCTATGAACATTGCGGTCATAATGTAATATTTTTTCTAGAGGCCACTGGACGAGTAAAAATCATACATACTTGTATAACTGTTGTCAAAGTCAGGACACAGTGAGAAGCTCAGGGGAAAGGCTGTGGGAGAGGGAGAGAAAAGGATGGGAACGCTATGACGTCTTTTTATGTCCTCTCTTTTGACAGAGGGAAACGAATGTATTTCGCGGGTTTCCCTTCCAGCTCATTGGCCGTTCGTGTGCAATGGGCATATTCTAAATGGCTGGAAGTATGGGACAGTGAGTTTTGTTTTGCCTTGCTTTTATTTTTTGAGGGGGCAAGGGAAAAAAAATTGCCAATGATTTTGGATACAAACTAAAGGTTTCTGCCAAAAACAAATTTGAGTGGGAAATATTTTAAAAACATATGCCAGCCTTATGAAAGCTCTGTTAGAAATTTCTTTCTTATAATATTGTTTATGAATTTGAAAAAAGTCCACCAAAAATCATGTTCAGAAATTTTTCCTTTATGTTTTAAGTTAAATTGATTGGGGTGCCAAATATTAATAAAATTATATAGGCTTCCAATGTACATTTCTATGATACATGAAATTTGTATTGCACTGTGTGTCTACCACCCAAAGTAAACATACAATAATATTTTACAGGAGTCTTCATATATTTGGTATAAAAAGAAATATTTCCACCTAAGTTCAAATTTTAGGTTGCCTGAAGCTTAAATTTTATTTATTTTAAATTGAGATATCTTTGACATATCACATATTAGTTTCAGATATACAACATGATTTGATAGATGTATATATAAATTGAAATATCACAATAAGCCTGTTAACATTAATTATTCTACATAGTTACAAAAATAGTTTTCTAAGGAGATTTTATAACAGTGACTCTCTTAACAACTTTCAAATATGCAACACAGTATTGTTAACTGTAGTCCTCATTCGGTACATTACATCCCCATGACTTTTATTTATAAAATGGGAGTTTGTGCCTTTTGACCTCCTTCATTCACTCACCCATCCTTCACCTCTTCCTCTGACAACCACCAATCTCTTCCCTGTATCTGTGAGCTCAGTTGTTTAGTTACTGTGTTTCAGATTCCACATATAACAGATTATGCGGTATTTGTTTTTCTCAGTTGAACTTATTTTACTTAGCATCAGGCACTCAGGTTCCATCCATGCTGTTACAAATGACAAGGTGCCCTTCTTTTTTATAGATGAATACTATTCCATTGCATGTGTGTGTTTGTGTAACATTATTCTTTATCCCTTCATCCCTTGATGGAAGCTTAAATTGTTTCTACAGCTTGGCTATTATAAATAATACTATAAGGAACATGGGTGCACACATGTTTTTATTAAAATACAGAAAGATCTGATTTCTAAAAAAATATGTTTCTTTGACAATTTTGATAGTAATAACCAATTATCTAATAAAGAAAAATAAAAGTGTAACATTATCAGACTGTATTAACACTGACAATCAAAACTTCTCAGTTTTCAAAGAGCATTAAATCATACTAAGACATATTACTAAGTAATTAGTGTTTTTAATAAGTCTTAGGTTAGTAGATAATAATTCTTACTAAAAGTGGTTCACATGCTATGCAGACCACTTAAATTCAAATTAAAAACTATTTCATTACAACATATTAAATTATAGTGCCTATTTATTCAGCATTAATTAAAAATGCACATTTCATTATGGCTTTATTTATCAATAAACTGAAACTTACCATTTAGTACACCAAATGTCTATATTTAAATCATCATTGGGTTAACTTTTAAATTTCAAATCCTAAAGTCATCTACCTCCATAAAGTCAACATTCTATAGATATTAATACCTTTATCTTTAATGAGGTCAATACTTTCAAAATGTCCTTTATTAGTTTTATATTTCCACTTATCCCCAAATTATCTCTTATTATTCTCATCCACACAACTTAATCCTGCCAAACTGAGAAATATATCATCATCATCGTGTCCTGATTTTCCAACACTGCACCATGGGCACCTGGCATGCTTTCCAAATGAGAGATCTAAGCTGGTGTCTCTTTATGCTGTACAACCACTTGTTATGAGATTTGGAATTATAGATGCAAATCATCTAGACTTTACATTATCCAATCAAATTTAACAAATTATTTTTGAATTGTTTTTAAATCACATAGAATGCCTAACATGGGACCTAAACCCTTGACAATTAAAAAAAAACAAAACAAAAAACTCATCTGGCTGGTATAGCTCAGTGGATTGAGCGCTGGCCTGCAAACCACAGCATCGCTGGTTCGATTTCCCAGTCAGAGCATATGCCTGGGTTGCGGGCCAGGTCCCCAGTAGGGGCCATGTGAGAGGCAACCACACATTGATGTTTCTCTTCCTCTTTTTCTCTCTCCCTTCCCCTCTGTCTAAAAATAAAATAAATAAAATCTTTAAAAAAATTTTAAAAAATCTCTAGGTTAAAGCAAAGCAATAAACAAACAGTGACAAAATGTTTTTGCAAGTCCTTATTTTTGTTTTTAATGAAAAATAGAAACCTACTGTCTTTAGAAACAGATGTTTCACTCAGAATGCATGGGAAATTAAAAGGAAATATTTATTTTTCTATCCACCAATTATCTATTTCTATTGATTTTTCTATTTTTATAAAGACATACATACACATATTTATATTTTCACATTTAATAACTGTAATAACTACATTATACAGTTATACAGAATATAAATGCTATGTTTTTAAAATTTCTGGTAGTCATTATTATAATACATATTGGACCAACAATGTCAAGGATATCCTCTTTCTTTATAATTATTCAGTGATTCCATTTTACTATGAATTTTCTTGCATGCAAAGCATGCAAATAATTGAAACACAAGAGAATGAAAGACAAAAGTAACTTTGAAACAATAAAAGCTTGAGTGTTTGACAAGGGTGTATAAATGTCAACATAAATTTCAGATTAGATCAGTTATAGTTCAAAGATCTTGACACATTTTTGATTTTTGCAAAAGTAGTGGAGAGTCTGTGAAGCTGCTTCTGTGATTCTAAAGAGGATGTTGTGGAGGAGGTAATGAGAGAATTGTGTGTATAGAAAAGAGGCTCCAAGATGTGTCAATTTAAAAACCAGAAGTTCATTTGGGGAGACTTTGCTCTGGTTTTATATTATAATTAATAGTGTCTCTGCTAGAGGTGACATTTATAGCTCCATAGGGGTCTGCCACTATGGACAAATATTATTATTTTCTGAGTGGCTGTTGTACCTACTATATGTCATTTTCCATCTTTTCTTCGAAGTGGCATTGAGTCTAACTTAGTCTCACTGAAAAAAAAATAGAGAAGAAAGTCATACAAATATTGGTTGGAAAACAAGATGAGCTTGTGTCATAGTAGTTCAAACACCCCACTCCATATTTGCATTGTTTGTGTCTAAGATTTTATTTACTTATTTTTACAGAGAGGGGAAGGAAAGGAGAAAGAGAGGGAGAGAAACATCAATGTGTGGTTGCCTCTTGTGCACCTCCCACTGGGGACCTGGCTGCAACCCGGGCATTCCCCCTGACTGGGAATCGAACTGGTGACACTTTGATTTTCAGGCCGGCACTCAATCTGTTGAGCCAAACCAGCCAGGGCATATATTTGCATTCTGATTAAATCCCAAGTGAACTGGAGCTTCAGTTAAGAAAAATGTCCAAATCAATTATAAAATATTAAGAAGTTAGTTGGGTGCAATTTGCCATGGCAGGTATAAAATGACTGCTCCTGGAGTAATCTTCTGAGCAATCTACCATTCTGGTTAATTCTGGTCACTGATGTTTAGTTTGAGAAGAAATCGAAATGCATTTATATTTGTAACGTTTTCTTCAGAATAAATCTTTGAGCCTAAAAATTGTTATTCATTATTAAGACATAAGCTTCTCCCCCGAAGTCTATAGCTTGCCTTGGCTGTCTCCTTTGAAGTATCAAACTCATTTCAACATGTCTCTCTTTACCTCCTAAAGCACCCTTTGATTTGTTTCTAGTCTAAGATAATAACATAAGTGATAGAATCATCTTTCATTGACAAATAAATACGAAGAAAAGTGACTGGGTATTGGTGAGGCAAAGAGAAGGTTGTCCTCCCAATTTATACCCAATATATGTTTTTGTAATTTTAAGGCAGAGGTAAGGTTCTTGGATAGGCACAATTCCCTTCACAGCTCCTACACATGTATTCTTGCTTCTGATTGTTCTAAATATACTCCTCTATTGGATTCCTTAGCTTGACAGTTCTTCAACTAAAGTTTTCTTAAAAATAGGTATAAAGATTATAGCATATGGTGGTGCAGAAATATCCATAATACCTGTGACAGATACAGGCCAAGCACTTCATTTCCTTGCAAGCGTGAAAATTTCAAGAAGATTAGGTAATCATACCAATCTTTCTCTCAAAATGCTAAGAGATAACATTTTTGGCCTAAGAAAATATGTTTATTTTATTTAAGGTGTTTTAGTCATCATATATATTACATTCATTAACTTCCAGTTGCAGGGAAGTGAGTGAAATTAATTTTTAAACAAACTCAATATATATCGGACCGGTACTTTGTTTAATCTGGGTTACTTTAGAAGATATGCAAGTTGTCCACATTATGAGTGCTTTTTAATGTAATATAAGGTCATATAAATATTAGATAACCTACCAAAATTTAAATAAAAGATTTTTAGTATCAAATCATCTCTTCTACATAGGGCAAGATAGAAAATTAACTTCCTGTTTTTTAAATGAATGGATCATCTTAAAGTATACCTTTTATCATACCATCAAATAATGATTTATATGTTTTTATGAAACAGTGTAACACTCCATGAGCAACACTGGGGCTGCCCATTCTCTCACCTTCTCCTCTCAGGATGACTTTTTACACATGTGTATATATGTATGAGGGATAACCTACAGGTAAAAGGCAGGAGCTGGGAAGAAAGCCCTTAGTTTCAAAATAAAAACAACACATGCCAGATATCACCCTTATATACATGACTTGAAAGAATGAAGCAAACTCCCACAATGATTAATTTTATTCCATGGAATCATATTTTCATCATTATTATGAACAGAATTATAGGGTGAATCCCTAACCCTCAATGGAACTGTATATGGATATAAGGCCTTTAAAAGGGTAATTAAGGTTAAATGATGCCATAAGGGTGGGGTCCTAATCCAATAGGACTGGCGTCCTCATCAGAAGAGGAAGAGACATCAGGGATGCTTGCGTACAGAGAAAAGGCCCTGTGAGGACACAGTGAGAAGGTGGCCAACAGTGAGCCAAGGAAAGAGGCCTCAGGAAAAACAAACTTGCTGGAACCTTGATCTTGGACTTCCAACTACTAGGCCTATGAGAAAAAAATTCAGTTATTTAAGCATGTCTGTGGTATTTTGCTGTGGCAATAGTGGCAGAGTTATAAAACCACCAAGTGGTAAGTTCAGTGGGCGAAAACTTGACAGTATAATAGAGGAAATAACTAAAGATAAAATGAAATTTTTGAGTAATTAGGAAGAGAGAAGGCTGGTCTTCCTGGCAAAACTGAGACTAGAAGTTATTCATTTTCTATATTATATACTGAAGTGACTTCAGACTTAGGTTATAAATGTTCTGAAATGAATTCATTAGCTCTGGCAAAAAAGTGATCAATTTGATATATAATTTTGTTGATTGTTGACAATCGACAATTTAAGGAGTGATAAAAACAGAGAGAAAAACTCACGAAGCCATTAATCATCACCTCAAGGCTGAAATTTTAACAAAGCTGTAGAGAAAAGTGACCGATGACAAGCATTATAACCACAGAGTAGTTGGGCATTTATTGTAATTTACTATGTGTATCACTACACATTTAGTAAACAGTAAGTGGTTTAGATTCTGTTTAGATTCAGCTTTTTTCTCCTAATTCTCTTATTTTTTAAATTATAAAGTTAAAATATTTCTCCTACAGTAGGGGTCAGCATAGTCACCTCAGAAGCAACATCAAGTCCACATTCTGTTTCAGCAAGTAAAGTTCCATTGGCCTACAGCCATGCACATTTTATACATACCGTCTTGACTGTTTTCACTATAACAGTAAAGTTGGATAATTGTGATGCAGACCATTTGGACACAAAACATAAAATATTTACTCTCTGGTCCTTTAAAAAAAATGGTTAACCTTTTTTCTGTTGCAACATGGACTTTATGCATATTACACTCAAGACGCTGCTTAAACTTAATGTTTATTTTTGTATGTTAGCTTAGTGTCTTTGTCACCATGAAAACATCAATGCCATGAAGACCTTGACCATGCTCATTTTGGTAAGCACTGTATACATAGTCTCTTCAGAATGACTGGCACAATATAAGCACACTATTTTTTATCAATGATGGTATTCACTTTTAAATGTAAAATTGGTTATAAACTGATTGAGAAATATTTGAATAAGTGGCATAATCATCACTTACTATCACTAGTTTGCCACATGCCATAATGAACTCTGCCGAATATGATCCAAACCTGGTTCTATATCTTTGGATTTGCTGTTGTCTTTCTTTCCTTATCTAAAATTAAATTCTCCTTCCCCCACCAATATAACCAATTTCCCACAGGTGACAGGGAATTCTCAGAGCTTACCCAGTGTTGATTTTCTTGTCTTCTTTGCTAACAGAAGCCTGATATTATCTTGGCCAGCAATGTGCTTAACTAAAATGCTATATTCCCAACCATTCTTTGTATCTAGAGATTGCTAATCAAATTAAACTAGCAGTGAGTAATTGGCTGGGCTCTCGTGATACTCTTGAAGAGCAAGGAGTCATCTTGCCTACATATATATCTATATCTATCTATCTATCATCTATCTATCTATCTATCTATCTATCATCTATCTATCTATCATCTATCTATCCATCTGTCTGTCTCTCTCTCTATATATATATTATATAGATATACCACATCTTCTTTATTCATTCATCTGCTGACAGACACTTGAGTTTCTTCTACCTTTTAGCAACTGCGAATAATGCTGTTCCAAACATGTGTGTATAGGTATCTGTTAGTGTCCCTGATATTTTGTTCTTTGGGCATCTACCCAGAAGTGGCATTCTGGATCATATGGTAATTTTATTTTTAATTTTTTGAGGAATTGTCATATTGTTTTTCATAGCACCCATACCACGTTTCATTGCGACCAAGGTTCACAGGGATTCCAGTTTCTCCACATCTCCAGCACCTGTTTTCTTTTTCTTTTTATTTATATATTCTGGACATTAACCCCTAATCAGATCTATAATATGCAAATATTTTCTCCCATTCCATGTGTTACCTTTGCACTCTGTCAATAGTGTCCTTTGATGCATAAAGGTTTTAAATTTGATGTAGTACAATTTATCTATTTTGTTGCCTGTGCCTTTGGTGTCATATCCAAGAAATTATTGCCATATTCAATGTCATGATGTTTTCCCTCTTTTAAGAGTTTCATATTTTTAGTTTTTATGTTTAGGTCTTTATGTTTTATGGTCTGCAGGGTCATTTTCTGAAGATTTATTTTGTTTCTTTGAATGGGCCATGCATCCTATTTCTTGTATGTCTTATGTTTTTTTTTTTTAATTGGGCATTTGAAAAAACTGCAACTTCTCCCAGTTGTTCCAGACTGATTCTGCTCTGGAGCGAGCCGTCACGGATTAGCCCACCCAAAAGGCTGAAGATCTCAGGCTTTTTCTGGGCCTGTGTTTCCTCGGATGTGAGCATGTACATGCTGTTCTCCAATTTTTCTTTGTACCTGGCTGCTTTTAAATGTCTTAATTTCCCTAGGCGTCCCCCCAACATTTCTTCTCAGACCTCAGATGTCCTATCGTATTTCTCTGCCTGTAGTCCCTGACCCCCAGGCATCTGTGAGATTGAAGTTTTCATTAGTCTTGGTGTCTGCCCCCGCCCCCTGTATCTCTCTACTGGAGACGCAAACTGTGTCACCATTCCAGAGTGAGCTCTGAGTCAGTCTATCTGGGAACCATTCTTTCAGACAGTCCACAGATGTCCGGACATTGCAAAAAACTTCCACTCTTTTCCTGAGAAAAAAGTGGAGAACTGGGCAGCTTCCATCAGACCTCTCTATGCCATGGTGGGGAGGGAATCGGACAAGAGTGACAAAAATCCCCACAAAATTTTCTACCATTTTGAGTGTGGGTTTTTCTTTATTGGACATCTTTATTTTCTTATTGGCTGCAGATCGTTGATTGGTTTCTGGAACTCCCACAAAGCTGTATTAGTTAATCTGCAGCTGTTTACTTAATGTTTCCATGACTGAATGAGGGCCTGGAATTCCTAGTCCACCACCTTGCCGACCAACCGTCTGTTAACTTTTACCTCTGCTTCGCCTCAGACATCCATGACTTTACTCAATTTTGTCATCACAGCCCTCCTGATATTTCAATCTAAAATTTTTATTTTAGACTTGTCTGTAATTCCCGTTCTTGTGTTCAGTTTCTCCAACTACTGATTTCTCTCAGGTCTTTAGAACCATGCATGATGTCTCCCTTGATCCCTCCATGATCCTTTCTCATGGTGCCTCTCGATTCATCAAGGCCCTTGCCCTTGGTGAGCTTCTATACCTAGCAAACCTGAAAGTTGTTCTTTAATATTTCTTTCTGAATTTAAAACTTAAAAAGAGACCACGTGCTACATCTCTCATAGGACATGTGCCTATAGCTTGGAAACTCAAATTCTATCAATAATGCAAAAAATTAGACTCACTATTTTTCCCCGAGAAAATGGCACTTGAATAACCATAAAAAAGTGTTTGCCATGGCAAGTATCTATGTGATATCCAATTACAGAAAAGGAAATATTGAGTAAAATAAAAAGTCTACCTAATCCTTAAAAGAACTTGAGTCTTTTTTGTTTGTTTGTTTTGTTTGTTTGTTTGTTCAGGGATTGCTATCTTTCCTGGACAGAGAGATTCAGAAAGAAAGATAGACAGCAAGTCACACATTCAATTGTAAGATTTTTTTTTCTGCTATTTGACTGTTATTTTTAATCAGAATGAACTGTAAGTGTATCTTCAGGGAGATTTGGTTTCAAAGACAGAGGAATTCAATAAGTGTAAGTTCATGAAGAATATTTTAGAAAAATAACAGAAGTTGAATTTGATAAAAACAGGGGAAGATTATTTGGAGTGTTTAAGCAGAAAGACAAATGAATCAATGAAATCTCTTTTGAAACCAGCAAGAAGCAGGCACAATTATATGTCAGCAGTGAAAGAAAATTTTGCATTGATGCTAATACTGACTTCTGAACTGAATGGCTTCTTAAGGCAACACCCACACAGAGAGACATAGACGTCTTTACTAATAGCCATTTTCTGTAAAATTCTAATATAAAGTCATATCAGCTGAAAACAGGATTTATTAAAAATCTTTATAGGTAAAGTGCAGGAATATATCATTCACATCTAAGCAACTGAAAGTGACCTTTTTATTCCCCTTCCCCTTTCAGAATGTTGTTTTCATCAATTCCTTTCTTTTATTTCATACTGGCACCAAACTAAAAATAATGTATTATTCCTTACTTGAACTATTCTAAAATTTTTCAAACATTTCCTAATATATTATAAATATTTTATATCCTCCAAAATGCTCTCCTCTAATTTATGTGGGACAATACTGTCAGAATAATTACCCTAAAATAATTCTTTCATTACTATTTCAAAACCCTTTATAGAGCTCTATTATTTTATTCAGCTTGATTTCAACATACATTTTAATTGTGTACTAAGTGCTAAGCATTGTGTTAGGTGTGTGAAACTAACTGTGAACAAATAGAGCTAAGTATGTTCAGAATTTTCTCTCACTTTATTCTCTTGTCATTATGCTATGACTATGTAGAAGAGAGGTTACCAGACTTTTGCCATGAAAAACCAAACATTAAATGCTTTTGCCCTTGTGGCCATTAGGTATTGATCACAACTACTCAGCTCTGACATTATAGCATGAAAACAGCCATATACATCATGTAAATGAATGAATGTGACTGTGTTCCAAAAAAACTTTATTTGCAAAAACAGGAAGTGGGTTGCAGTTTCCTAGGAGCCATAATTTACTGACCTGTGTTTTGTGATATCTTTCTCATTACTCAGCATATTCAAGTCCCAGCTGAAATTCTGTTTCTCCATGAACTTTATAGGATCACATCTCACATTCTGGGGAATGTAAAGCTTGCATGTCTCATTATTTCCCATTAGAAAGGCTACAGATTTAAATTCTGGTTCTCATATGTATTGATATGTCATAGACTAGTTCTTTGGTATCACCATATCTCATTTTCTCATGTGTAACAAGAATATAATAACACCTGCTTTGATAATTGGGTGATGACGCAAGGATTTACTTACATGAAGTGTCTAAATTTGTATCTGTTGGAGAAGACTTTTCTGATACAGTCTAAATAAAAACTGACAGACTTCCTTGTTACTAGATAAATGGGTAAGGCATTGTAGAATGTACTACTTCTGGAACCCAGAAAGGTCTACCAGACACAGTGATTCCTTCTTAGTGGTGAGATGAGGATACAATGATTTGGTGTTTTTACTTTGCATGGAATATATCAGCATGCCTCAGTCCCCTGAAAACCTAAAATTTCATTGAGGTGGTAGTTGCCTAAACTTTGCAGCATTTTTTCATTTTTTTTTTTAGCACATACGTCTTACTAAGGCCTTAGATATATACTCTTCTTGTTGCTTATGCAGCCTGAGTAACATGAGGTTATTGGTATAGATGATCAATGTCATATTCTATGGACTGTCCATACATCTCAGGTTCTGCCAATATATATTAGCTAGCTCCTGTACATTTTGATATATAATGCCTTTCTTTTCCTTAGCAGGCCCAGTCGTTCCTCTGCTGAATTACAATATGATTTGATCCTAGTTAAAAGTCTGTTAACCTAGAGAAGAGGCAGAGGTGGATTCTGAATGTATTATTGTGGGACTCATGAGCTTTTGCTTTGTCTTTCAATGAGCAGGATGCTTTGTCTTTAATAAGGATGAGTGGACAACTTCAGAAGTTCCAGAACATTCAAGGGAAACAGATTTTTTATATCCTCAAGTTCATCAACCCAGATATCTCGTACTATATTTCAGGTGTCCATTCTTTCTTAATCAGGTGACTTACCTTGGTACAGGAAAACTGGCAAGGTTGATGATAATTTTTCCTAGAGGTTTCTTCGCTTACGATAAGTTCTAATTTTCATTCTTCTTCTTCTTCTGTTCTTTACTTCTGTATGTGCTGCCAATAGACCTGCTGTCTTTCTTTATCTACTTTACATTAATCTCCCTTAGACCTGGATTTTTTCTCTGCTCTTTGTCAATAGCCCTCAGGAAGAGCCATCCAGTTCCATGGTTCTCGTTGTTACTATAAGTTTCTCTTGCAGCTTGTCCCGAGATATTGCACATACTTTTCCATAAGTGTATTCTTTTCCCTAAGTTACTATCCCTATTCATTCCAGTGAAAGTTTTAACAAAAGCTCTAAAATTGCATGTCAGGATCCATCAGTTCTCCACTTACTGCAGGTAATAAGGTCTTCATTGCCAGTTGGAAGGTGGCTTATCCATTTCGGAAATCCCAGTTTAGAATTGGCTTCCTAGGACCACTTCTGGGTAAACCTGTAGTTGATTAGGTTCCCTAAGAAACAGACCCTGA
Source organism: Mormoops blainvillei (assembly GCA_004026545.1). Classification (NCBI taxonomy): domain Eukaryota; kingdom Metazoa; phylum Chordata; class Mammalia; order Chiroptera; family Mormoopidae; genus Mormoops; species Mormoops blainvillei. Next base: position 300,379 of record PVJD01001142.1, read on the forward strand.
TCCTGTGGAATTTGCATTCAGGACTTTTATTGGGGATTTATATGAGAAACAATGTCTGTGAGCAATAAGGGGAAACACTGTTGGGAAGAGAGATAAATTGATATGAGGTATAATTACAACAGAAGTCCCATCAACCCTATGAAAAGCAGGACACTCCAGTTGAGGTAAGAGTCCTGGCTCTTCATGCCCACATAAAACACTTAATACATGGGGTTGACTCAGGGACTGCACAGAATTTTGGGTAAGGCAAGATCTTTGATTTAAGGAAAGTTTCTGAAGAGGCCTCAAGTGTGAGCGAATACACTTCCAGAAGTCAGGAGAATTAACACCTAATTCTTGAAGGGGACATCCACAGTATACAATTCAACACTTAATATATCTTTGCTAACACAAAACATGTGGAGTGGTGAATTCAGTGAACACTACTGGCAACCTTCTTCTTTCTAGGAAACCCTTAAAATGAAACTTGTTTATATTGATATCCATTTTTAATAAAACCATGAGCAGAAATTCTAATCAATACAAGCATTTTAACCCATTTCACAATGTAGCCTGTGGTTAACATATTTGGAATAACATGCTACTGGTAGAGGGAAAAAGAGCACTCTGCAATTACATAGTGTCATGTGGACATGTCCACCTGTATATAACTCAGGTTATGAAAAATATCACCTTGCACATTGATTTCCCCTGGCTCTGGATGTGAGGATATCTTTTAAGCTTTGGTTCCTGGCATTTTCAAGGCTAGTTGCAAGTTAGTGAACTGGAAAAACTGATTCACATCTCTCCTGGTACATAAAATGGGGGGATTGCCCTATTAAGG